>JASANE010005109.1:0-21495 GCA_030248225.1 Trileptium ribeirensis | reverse complement strand
GCTCGGGTCGGGGCTGCGTTAATCAGATTCCCAGTTTGAAAATGATCCTTGAAGCATGTCATAAATGCGGGAAACTAACGCTTTAGCTTTTTTGCGTTTTTTTGGATTCCGTCGATCAAAAGTCTATATTCAGCATTCGCGGACGGCGTGCCCGCAAAGTTGCTTAATACTGTCAAATCGATGTACAACTCAAAATACTTCAAAGCCCACCTCTATAACGAGGACAGCGACACCATCGCGACAAAATCGGAGGTTCGACAAAGGTTCTATCTTGTCATCTCTCCTGTTCACCAACGCCGTCGATTGGGTGATCTACCACAGACTCTCAGACCACACAGCAGGTGTGGTATACTCGTCTACCGAAAATGCATTTACGGACTTGGATTACGCAGACGATGTAGTACTTTTGTTTGAGTCCACAGGAACCTTCCGCACATGACAGACCCGCTCAGTACAGTAGCAGCTAACGTTGTCCTGAGCCAGGAGCACATACCAAAACATAAAACTGTGAATTGGACTGTTTTGTGTCGGCAAATGAATGGAAAACTTTTTATTACCGTAAACAGCATTTCGATATTGACAACTTTAGGAACAAAATATCATCATGTTTGAGTGAAGTGCAAAAGTGTTTCAAACTGCAGCTTATGGTCAGTGTTATATGTAGCCCAAATGTTATTGGTGGATTTCACAAATTAGTTTGTCCAGATGTGAATCATTCCACGAAGGCATAAACACTGGCATCAATTAAATTCGCAATTGGAGCCTGGTGTTTTTGAGTGCACCTGAAAAAACTGGTGCCAGTCGGTTTACCAAATCTTTGCCTTCTTTGGTTGATTGTCCACTGGCAAATTTTTTTTGCTTCCTCCAGGTAAGACTCCACTTGATACAAAAACTAATATTTTTCTAGAATCCTATTCTAAACAAAAAATTCTGTAAAATTATGAAACAACTTGCTTAAAAGTTGCTTGTCACTCCAGTACAGTCGTCGAGGGCAATATAAAATCAAGTGCAGGGTGAAATGGTTGCTAAAATTCTTAAGATTCTACAGCTTCATCCAGCGTGAAAAGTCTCGTCTATATTATGCACTACATCTAAAATATGTGTACTACTCTGTGTTGAAATTACGTGACTTACGCAGCAAAATCTACAACATTAACATACGTTTTCAACATTATGCGGTTTAATGTGGCAAAATATTCAGACAATAAATTTTGTGAGCAAAACACTGTTGCAATAATTATGCTGAGCTTTTTTAATAGAAAATGTGGTTTTGATTTTAAACCTGGAATCTACGACAATCTCTTATATTGAAATTAGTTCTAAAAGATCACTAAACATACTGAAAGATTAATATCTGAACCCTTATAAACACGCATTTGTTTTCTATGCATTATTTGCTTTTATGTTATATTACAGTTTTTATGTAACTAAAATAAAAACAAATAATAAGACCATAAGCTCATGCATGCGTAGTATATAGTATCGACCATTAAATGAAAACTATTATTCCATAAATGAAAACACCTAATTAATTCGTAATAAACAGCGTTGTGCCGCTTCAACTAACACATCCTAAATTATTGCCTGTATTTAAAATGAGAAAATTGTTAGGTTACGCTGTAGTGGTTATGTGTTTGTTTTTCATGAAATGCTTGAAATTAACGAGACCGAAAAACAAAGTACAAATTTATCCGTCTGAGTGGACCCATAGCGATAGCAATATGACCCACGACACACGGTGACTCACCGAAAAAGGCCACCCATGACTTAATGACCCACCTTTCATTAATGCCTTCGTGGTTAGCTCTTCAGACAACATATAGCAGTCAGGCGGAATGGTGTCTTCACCTGGTGCTTCTGCACTTTTGATCTCTTTGACGGCCATTAGCACTTCATTTATTCATGCAGGGGAGCAGCTGACTTCTCGTCTTTAAAGCCCACAAATATTGACGTCATTTTGTCTTTCAGTGTGCTTTCTGGTTGCTCGCGATTCAGCACAGTGTCAAAGTGATGGTCTCAGCGTCTAACTCGTGCTATTTCGGTTACAGCACTATTACCGGACGTGTCGCGAATCCCGCCTTGGTATCATTGCGAAATAACTAGACATGTTCTTTTTATATATTTCTATATACTTCGTTTATTTCCTGATGTTGATTTGTTCATTTCATGAGCAAATTCGATGAAGTAAATACTTGTTTTTGTACTCTGTCTTTATGCTGTTATCTAGGCTTTTCTGGAATATGAGCCGTAGAACGGTGTTTTGGCATCGACTCAAGTTTGATGACTGTTCAAGAGTTGACGCGTTGAGCCAGTCCGCACGTTTTTAGGTTTGCAATTGGGAAGCGCTTCCTGTAGAGCTGAGTTGGCACAGGAAGTAATAGCGTCTCACCGAGCATCAACAGAGTTGTCGGTGACCGCCGCCAGCGCCGCGAAGCGGTTCGATATTGTGATCCGGAATTGTTTTCTAAAATTTTCGTGGCGCAAGCGTGTTTATATCGAGCGGCCGACGTTTTCTGCAGAAGAAGTTAAAATCTAATTTCAGCCGCAATTTCGTCATGATATAAAGCTGTGGTTGCTAGGAAGTTGGTCCTACCAATGGGACCAACAGTCGCGGACGGCTGATTTTCACACTCTGCTTATTTTAATATATTCCACGCAAAGACTAAAGGCTAGATTAGCGGTAGCTTAGTCACTAAAAGTATTGCGGAATGGCTTCTGCAGCTACGCCACAGATAAATAACTGCAGCTATGAATTATGGCTGCTACTATAGTTCAGATAAAAATACGCTGTAGTTTTTAAAAAAAATTAGAAACATAGATGTTAGAATAGGGATCTCATGGACAATCTCCCCCAAGCCTGTATTGGGGTGGAAATACTCCATGAGAGTATATTTTGGGGGATATTGTCCAAAAGGTTTTTTCTCGTTTTTTGCCTCCCCTAAGACCGCCCTAAGTTCAAAAGCACAATGACTATCCCAAATGGCAGTTTCTTTGCCAACTCCAACGTAGGTCTTCCACAATGCATACACGTCCTGTACTTGTGGGCAATCGAGGAGTCGGAGAAGAACGTCATGGATCAGGTAGGTCTGTCAAGCAAAACGGTAGTTGACGCATCTGCATCTTTCCGAGAAATCTGCTGTTATTTTCAGGCCAATCTAATGCAGCTTGGTGGGCAGGGGATGGTGGATGAGAACGAAGAATCGTGCTTCAGCTACCAAGGTACCTCCGTGAGCGACCTCATACGCAAATATAGGCTTCAGTATGATTGACACTAGTCACAAAACTGCCGTTGGGTTTATGGAAATCGTGGAACGCCGTGATGCCCCTACCCTCCTGCCGATCATGCGCAACGTGGCTCTGCCAGGCGGCACAATAATTAATTAGGCCGAATGGCGGGCGTACTGTGACATCGAAGAGATTGGCCTGACCCACCGGAAGGGAAACCACAGCGTCAACTTCGTATAACCCAATAGTGTGGATACAGCACACCGAGTCCTACTGGAACAAGCACATGCGTGGCATCAAGGCCACGCCAGCTTGCAAACGAGACTTCCTGCATTGGTACCTGCAGGAGTTAATGTGGATAGATGGTGTCACCATTCACCCTTCGAGTCTATATGCCAGCACATCGCCAATTTATATTCTTTTGGAGCAAATAGAGCTTCCTGTATCCCAACAACCCTCTCAAATGATACTAAATGCAGTTAATGAGGTTGGTAAACTTGGGGAGGAAAATGTCCAGAGGCTCACATTTGGGGAGGAAATTGTACAGGAGCTACCGCTAGGGGGAGACTGTCCGTGAGATAGTGGCATAGTTATGGAATACACTTGATAATGCATATTTCTAATAAAGACCTTAGTAAACCTAGTAAACCTTAGTAAAGCTAGATAAAACGCGTCTACCTCCGTTTATAAACTGTCAAATATTGTAATATAAATGAAATATTCCGAATTGGGATGAACAACAAAGGAATTGCACCTAATTATACATTAATAACGAATCTTGGGTTGAAACTTGCTAGAAATCCATACAACACAGAAATACAAGCACGACAGTTGCACAATCCATTAAAATACTTCCTGTAGAGCGTGACGACGTTTACATATTATAAATACATAGAAAAAGAATAATTAGTTTTGTTTTAGCATATTCAATACAGTTGTAGAAACGAACTTTATTAGTGATAAACTTTATTCATAACTATTCGGCATTAATAACTGCAACGACAATATGAGGGTGTTGAAACGCAGTCTGGTTGTTGGACTTATGAAGTACTCTAAATCAAATTCCTTCCAATTCGCGCGGCGCTATATTCACCACCGCCCTTTCTTATTCTAGCCCGCTGTGATCAAATATATTGACCGTGGTTTATACATACGCACACAATAAAAGTGCGAAGTTCTTATATATGGTTGACGTAGGTTTAAAAAATAAGTTAACGATGTAACAAACTGTATCGGTATCCCTGTTCAATTGGAACTCAAAGAATCAAAATCAATACTAGTCACAAATACACATCTACTCAGCATGAAGGATTTTTACAAACTATATATTTTTACAGACTATATATCGTTATATCGTATCCATCGGTTTTGCTACGCTATCAGCGAAAAGGACGCTTTATAAATGCCTTATTATTATTATTATTATTATTATCAACGTTAGCTAAAGCTTTCCTGGACGATTCTCCCACGCCTGAGACAGTAGCTTGAAACTAATTAATGGATCATCTGAGATTACGAAAATGTGAATAGAAATTGATTGCTTACGAAGAAACGGAGAAAACTATGTTCCACCAAAATTATCATAAAGCTTACTGGGAGTAGACAACTTGTGGGGTACGGTTAAAAACCTAGCGCGGGCGTTGAGTTTGCTTTTATTGTAACGTGGAGCTGTCAAAATAATTTATTACGTGCTAATTTCCTTCAGATGTTACCTTAAGTGCGTGAGGCTCTTTGCCCGATTCCTCTTTTTCTACAGTCTTCATTTGTGTTTGGAATCTCCGGCTTGTTGGGTTAATACCGGTTGCTAATATCTTGACCGTCACTCGAAGGTTCAGGGCAAAAGGGACTTGCTACTTGCAGCAATAATGTTAGGACCTAGCAGCGTCCGACCGTATCTTTATTTGTATAGTTAGTCCATAGCCAATAGCAAAAATCCAAACTGTGAAGCAGGTGTACAAAGCTATTAATTGTGTCGTGAAAGATGTGTTGAGCATTACCAGATATTAACGTCACTCAGGGAAAGTATCAGAAAGTTGCTCCCCTAAGTTTAACCAGCGAATATTAGATAAACAACCGGCAAAATGATATTTTAATTAGCTTTTCGAAAATCTTCGTGTGTGTTGGTGGGTTTTAATATCATTGGCTACCCTAAAACTTCGAGTATTTAGCACCTTCACGGCGGCGCAAGGCATTTTCTCGTTTAAGTTTTCCAACTTACAAATTAAACTTCTAAACTGAGATTAATTAT
The DNA here is from genome assembly GCA_030248225.1 of Trileptium ribeirensis. Taxonomy (NCBI): domain Eukaryota; kingdom Metazoa; phylum Nematoda; class Enoplea; order Enoplida; family Thoracostomopsidae; genus Trileptium; species Trileptium ribeirensis. The sequence goes on along the minus strand of JASANE010005109.1, from coordinate 16,022 downwards.
ATGAGCAGTTTCCAAGTGTCGCGGGATTTTGCCAATTAAAAATCTACAAAATGCTATTTGACCGATGACAATACAGATTTAATTCACAAACAATCATTAATAGAGGCTTCAATAATAATTGGACAAATTGACAAAAGTGGAAAATTGGACAAAATTATGAAAAAATTTGCTAAAATTAAGAAAAATTTTGAATGTCGAAAATTTATGACCTCTTGACGACCTCCCCCTACCGCTAGCCGGTCGGCTAATCCCCTCCCCCTCGGGTCGGCGAACGCCTCCTCACGAAGCCTCCTGGCAGTTCAGATACTCGCCCATATATGATGGTTAGCGTAAGATTTATAATTTGCAACAATTTCACATCTAGTAATGTTAACAGCCTAGTTATTCAATACCGGCACAGCTCATTCATGTGCATCGAATTGAACAATAATAATTGAAATATCACTTCAAAATTATTTCAAGTCCCTACAATAATGTGATGCTGAATATTTCAAATCGTAGAACATTCCTGGGACCTAATCAAGATTATTGCTCTAAATTTTGCAAAAGTTCTAAAAATTGAAAATTCAGCAATTCAACATGGATTTTCAAAATATTTTATTTAAAAACTTTATTCAATATATAATTCAAAATGTTAATATTTACAAGTGTTACTAACTATTATTGGGCAATGTGATTGTTCTTATGTTTCAAAATAGAGCATATTTGTCGGTAGGGGTGGGAAGTAGTGGTTATCCCTAAGGGTAGGACCTCCCCAAGCTATATTTAACCCCTCTCCTGACAGCTCCACAACCGCAATCCTCCCCTACCCCGCTGCAAAAAAATTTAGCAAAAATTAGGAAAACCAGCTGTAAAACTGGTTAAAATTGCCAAAAATTAGGTAACATATAAAAACTTCGGCGGAGCTCTACCCTCTGCCCCATGGAGCTAACAAGCGGACCTCCCCCGACGACCTCACTCTCGCTGACAGGCTAGCACACCTATGCCGACCCACTTTGGACACCTATGCAACAGGTATATATATAATACTTAGAATAGTTTACATTTATGCCTGTTAAAATATTTAATGTTTTTGTTTCAATTTTTGTGTATAACGCAATAATATTTTAACTATTGCATTGGTCGACTCCATTGCTTTGTTCGTTTACCAAACCGAACATTGGCATAGCAAGCTTTTATAGCTATTTGGAAGAATTGGTGGTCGGTATTGTAATGATCAATTTAGGGATTCGTACGTTCATTTTTTATGTAGATCATTCACTTTAAAACTGAAGAGGAGGAAAAAAATTTCCCATAAATTTTGTGGGTACTATCTAAAACCCAAAAATTTGAAAAATAGTGGCTGTTGCTCTAAATTCAATACACCCACTAATTTTATGTTTATTGGTTGTAAGACAGTAAATTACCCAGTAAAATTGGAAAATGCAGGGATTGCTAATAAACTGCACGCACCCATTAATTTTGCACGTTACAAGTAAGACCCAGTAATTTTAATTTTTGGATGGCAAATCTTATCCCCCACCCACCCTTCAGTATTATAGTGCATCATCTTTTACTTGAACAGAAGTAGAAAACTGTGAACAGTTGACAAACAACTTTTTTAAATTTTGTGGAGTTAATCATGTCACAATTGTTTTGGGGTTATTTATTCGTGAAATCAAAAAAGCAAAACAAATGCCAGGAAATTTATGTGCCAAGCCAAACCAAGGGTAGATATAGTCGTTTGGTACCTTATTTCATATACTGTTTGAGAAATGTGGCCTTACAAATGATGAAGCGTTGACCTACAAAATCCCAAGTAGCCAATTAATAAGTGACATTTGTATATTACAGCAATAATTTACGATTATTATGTAAATAGATACAAATTAATACTTGCAAGAGACGTGCTAAAAATAAGATCAAATTGTCACGGTCTATCGTAAATATTGCAAGAGTTCAACTTTTAGCTATATAGTGATGTTATTTTATAATTTATTAACAAGAAAACCTTATCTCACTATAAATAATAATAATTTCGGAAACCCATTTTAACACTAAATGTTTAGGCTAGTGTAAAAAATCGAACAATGAATTAAGAATTATAAGTGCATTAATGCTAATATTACATACATTTGATGTTTATTCAAGGTGAAAATTTTGATCCCTAGGCCAGCGCAGTCTATGCAAGGCAGCCTCCGACCCGGCCGGGCAGGCCACCACCACATTATAACCAGTACGAGCCGGATCGACACCCTTGAAATTGCTGGAACGTGTAGGTTAGGCAGACAAATTTTGGCCCGTGCTCATCTCTAGGGTTTATCTACCCGTGTGCACTGGCTCCGACTTACGCGTTTCGCAATGAGAATACAACTGGGAACACTGCTCTTATTATATAGCAAATATACAGATGTTGACGTAGGCTTTTGCTATCACCTTCACTTCTAATTGACGGCGAAGTTATCCTACTGCTGCTTACTTAAGCAATTTCTAATCCTGATACCCTACTTGTTTTCCTTAAGTTATGGGCTTATGTAATCGTATTTCGATATTGTGGTAACAGCAAGGCCGCAACTTGAACAAAATATCAAATAGGATTCGTACATTTGATTGTGTTTGATTTATATAAACCAGCAGCACGTGGTGAAACAACACCAGAAATATATTTTTAAACACTAAAATGAATAGGTAAACCAAATGTGCCGACAAACGGTATCTGTTTACGCAGAACCAGCTTACAAATACTAAAGGTAGTTTTGGATGGCAATTATACTATTTAATGATAGGGACCCATGATGAGACGAAACAGACTAATATTAAATTTAAGCTTGAAGTCAAAATTTAGATATAGCAAAAAGCGAAAGGGTTGCAAAATCACATGGGCTAAGGCATTATAAACAATAACTCTTCTGTAGCATAAAAATGTCATTAAGACATGTCCGATTGACATGTTGTAGTCTGCTAAGAAGGTCGAACCACTAGCATTACCAGATATTTGTGCTAGTAATAATTAGATGCTTCGGACGGACCGTTGGGTTTCTACAAGTTTGGGGTCATATTTTCAACTTTAAGCCTGTGATATTGTGATCTATTCTTCTATAGTCCTGCTCGTTAATATTTACGAACCTGCTTAGTCTCGACTTTGGTATATAAACTCACCGTTCATCAACTGACATCAGCAGAATAAATGATATAGCAGGACTTCAATCACACTTTCTTAATGTTAGTCCCACAATGATATTATATATCTGGAACATCATTTATTTTTGCTTGGAACAAAAATGACACCAAGTGTAAAAATTCTGGTGCCAACGGGGGTTGAACCCTTACCTTCTGGATTGATAGGACGGACAGAGCGAGACGACTCCGCCGCGTTTTAACAAACGTGTCCTGCATTATATTGCGGGTCATTTGAACCGAAGGCGCGAGGTTGCCTAAAACGTTTCAACCCTTATTGCAGTCTTAATAATTTAGAGCGGGTAGAAAGTAGTTAACAGCAATAAACCGGACCAAAGTTGCAAAAACAAAACGCTATCGCCCTTTATTTGCTGGCCCCTGCTTCTTTTTAGGTTGTTCAATGACTAATAAATCATAGAGATTGCTGCAGTTGCTCTTCAGTTTACTCAGAGGTTTCGCAACAGCAGAGAACAATTAATAGTTGCTATTACCAAGAGTGGATGACACTCCCTGAAGAGCATGACACTCCTCCACTTAAGTATATCCAGTCTAAAGCTATGTCGCGGTGTGTTTCGCTCTGCATTACCCATATTTAATGGGGAAGACACAGCTCATGTTTCCCCCTACATTTCATGGTGGGGAACAAATTTCCCTGTATTGCGAGGGAGTAAATTTTTACCTCCCTACATTTGGAGTTGGGTATTGTTCCCTACACTAAATCGACGGGGGACAAATTGTCCTCCTCGAACTACAGGTGGGGCAAATTTTCCGGCTTGAAGTACAGGAGGAATTCCCACTCACATGAAATGCAGTGGGAAAGATGAACTGTCCCCCTACCCATGAAATGAGGGGGTATCGCCAAACGCACCACGAAATCCCTATAAGCTTAACACGCATAAGCTGAAGAGTGCCGTACACCTCAGCAAAACAGCAACTCTTGCTAGTACCTAGTGCAAACCCAACGGTAATTATATAGTATTTATCAAATATTTTTTGTTTTACTTGTAACATATTGCACGCACACTGAAGTGTACTTATGGTAAAATGTTTTTATAGAGAAGATGCTGTGACAGTGAACTCTTCGTGTGGTCCCGGCACAATTGTATGCACTAAAATACTGCTGGCTATAGTAAAAATATAATTATGGTAATTCTTTATTCGACCGAAGCGATGTCACTATAAGCGCGCTGTACATACATACACGACGGACTCGAGTGGATAAGATTGAATGAATTAAACATTGTAAATTTAAACAGTAAAATTCAGCAGACAAAACAATTATTGCAAAATGGATGCGAACGTAACACAAACTGGTTCTGAATAGTTGAATTTGAAACGTACTGGATGTGCGAATAAAATAAAAAAAACTGACAATTTTTGACAACTAAATATAATTTAAACATACGAACATTAAATGTTTTTGCGGTGTTTATTTGTATTTACTTTAATAAATTACATTTTATATGATTACATTTTATACACTAGACAATGTACAGGAAATCGTGCATAAAATATGCCTCTATCTCAACTCTATTTGCAAACCGATAGATTGATAAGTTTGTTATGTCGTTTTTTTGCTTAAAGAGAACGTAAAAACAATCATGATTGTGAACGATGTTACAAAAATACAAAATGTGCAAAAAGTTTTACAACACTTGTTTATAATCTGTAGAAATCCACCTTTTCTATGTTAATTTTCCGGTCCCGTCGTCCGACTTCTATGAAACGTATGGTTTCATACCTATATAAATAGTGGTTCTCTGGCCTGTTTACACGAGATGGAATAGGAATGTAGATGTTTGAATTTAGGGGCATAACTACGGGAGTGACTTTGACAAACCGTGCAATCAAAGTTAGTTAGGTTCCTCCAAATTTTAAACTACAAAACTTTTTTCAGCTGACCATCGTCGATCGATCTTTTAAGTTTATTCACACACTGCGCATGTGCTCTAACCCAGGTAAAATTTTCTGGCGACGCCACCTGTGTTAATTCAGGGCCTTAACCTTTCCTGCATAGAATGTCATATTTGTGACTGTGTATATTGCGACGCGAGGGTCTAACCGACTTTGTCGCTTGCCGTGCGTTTGCCGCGACTTTTTATTCGCTCGGTTTGTTAGATTTATTAAACAAACCGAGCAACAGCTCCGAAATAGCGTAGTAGCGAACGAAAAGGCTCCCAGCCAAACGACCCAGTCCAATCCGCCGCAAAAAGCTTTTTCTACATTGTGCGAAATACACAATAATTTATGCAGGAAAGGGTTGAGCAACATTTACAGCACCCTCCTATAAAATTAGATGCTATTGCCCAAGCTTAGTTGATTTCTACTTCATTATGTAATCTGAATAACTTTTGATTTTGTAGAAAATATACTGGCGGAGTATTTAGATCAGGTACATGCACATACTTAAATGTCCTATACTAACATCGTGGATGTCTGCTGTTATAGGCATAGAGAAAAACATTACAAGACATTAAGCTGGCTTTTTTAAGAGTCAATAGATCATATAACTTCTGTTTCTAACAAGCAATCCTTACTAAATTTTTATGTACTTTTTAAAACGGCGTGAAAAAATATGAAACCCAAGATAGAAACACTCACAAAAATAAATCACAAAACTCATTGGAACAAAATTAACAGATCGACCTTTAAATTTGTAACAATTCATATGACGGTTGGAACATATCGCGGACTGGACATCTACAATCCGGTTGAACACACGGATCCTCCGTAACAAGAAGATGCTGTTATCCAACATTTCACAACAAACAAAGTCTTATCTACATTGGCGCCGATCAAAAAGTGGAGTACAGCAAGACCTAAGATAAGGTTGGTTATAATTACATTAGAAAAATAACACTTGGATGTCCCGGACTTCAACATCAAGTGTATAAGCCAGAGGTCAGTTGCGCTGTCTAAAATACGGAGCGTCTGGACGTTTGTCTTCGTCATTCGCTCATATAATGAAATGCATACGTGCCAGCCGGGTTTTGGCCACCAGGAGAAACCCAAAAATTTCTCCAATATCCTCCGTTTGTTAAAAAGAATGGGATGTCAATTTGGTCTTTAAAAAGATACGCTATTGCTACAACAGCGATATCGTGATAATATCCCACATATTACAATATTTTTGTGAATATTCAGTATAGTCCGAGCTTCGTCGAAAACTGTAAAATGTATGAGTAATATGCATACCATTTGTTATGAGTTCGACCAGCTAAAGTTTTTATAATTGAATAAGATTAGGTGCGAAACTTTAGACTTTCCAACTATATGAGATTTGTGGAAAATTGCCACAAATTTTGATGTTCATTTCTTTATAACATTTTAACCATGCTGAAACCGTTTGACCATGCGAATTGTATGGCGGTCCACGGTATTTCCACTATGTGTAAATTCCCCGTAGACTACGCAGCCATGTGTAACGCGAGAGTAAACATAATACACACGTCGGTCAACCATCCTATTTTACTTTCGGACAAACATTGTTACCCAACAGTTTCTGTTCGCCGCAATTCAGGGCAAACCTGTTCGTAAGTGCACAGCTCTACGAGACAAGTCAGGTTTTTTGTGCACGCGAAAATTCAACGAGAAACACTTAATTTTTTGAGAACGAAAATATATCAGATTTGAATTATATACGTGGGTTTTGTTCACGAACACTATGAGCAAAACTGTAGAACCGATTAATTTAGGACCGCACTGCTAAATGTGTTAGCAAACAAAGATAAATACGAAAGAAAGGTTGATAGGCATTGGAAAACTGTTTAAATCGTCCAAATGCTGTTCGAACACAAAATGTAAAAATTTCTGACAAATATTTCCAATTTTGCCAACTTTCTCTTAGCAAAAACCGGTACAATTTCCATATTCGTTCCGTAACAAGGGTTTTTGAATCGATATCGTTTGCTACAATGTAGGATAATCGCTAAGCGCAAGTAAAGGCGTGTTCACACGCTCAAAATTTTTGCTCAAATTTTGAGCTCAAAATTTGATCAAATTTTGATCAAAATTTGACGGTAATTTTTAACGAAAAATTGCGATATTTTAAAATTTGAGAATAAAATTTGAGCTCAAACTTTTTCAAGTAGTGAACCTTGTCAGTGATTGGCTGCAGGAATATCCTTGAAAAGTTTGAACAGTGTTCACACATTCAAACTCACCAAAAATGCAAAAAGATGCTTTCAAATTTTGATCAAAATTTGATCAAAATTTGAGCTCAAATTTTGATCAAAATTTGAGCAAAACGTTTGAGCGTGTGAACACGCCTTTAAGTTTACTTACAGATAATCATTATAAATTGTTGTATGGTCAAGCTGGTGGCAGAGGGGGATGCACTGGGGTTCCTATGTCTCCCCATAAAGTTTTAGATGGCGCACCCAGTTTACCATTGTAAAAAATTTTCAACTCATTCTATCATTATGTTGTTGACCGTCAGATTTTTATGTTGAGCAGACCTCCACAGTCTCCGGCTTTCCTATCTCTACTAAAATTTTCAGGCCATTGTGGACGAATCATGTCTAGATTAGTGCTTACAAAGCAAATTTATCAACAAACGAAACACGGGAATTTAGCAAATATCATATGATCTGAATTTTTCCCAATATATAATAGCTTCATAGTTATATACAACTCTGATTTCATTCTGGTTGTAAAAGTAATTTTGATGAATTCCATAGCTTGTCAATTTACCAATAAACAGCTTATAATTTATCAATAAAAGGATAACAGGAATTTAATAAATATCATTTGATCTGAGTTTTTCCATGTATATGATGGATTTACATAATTATTACTCGGATTCCATGTAAACATAATTTTCACCAATTCCATTAGTTCAGCGGTTGTAAACATCGATATAGGTAAAAATACATACCGATGAATCAAAAAATAGAACATTATATCCGGATAATATTTATATACCGCCGCCTAAACAATGTTTAAAATACAGCTTAAAACATTAATATATGCTAACCGATGTATTCCAAGTTAAACGTAAGAATTTAGGCTCTAGGACCGTCTGATCGGCTCTATAAGATTACTCAACTCCAGTATAATTTTCAATTACAATACCTATATCAACAGTAACTTTACTACGTAACTATACCAGCGTTGGAGAGGTCGATGTAAACTGGGTTGCTGCGGCGTTTAAGCGGAAATTAAACATCATCAGTTATGGTAATTGTTAAATTATTCTCATTCTTCACTTGAGCTCTTACTTAGCGTTATGTTCTTTAGTGATTCCTATATTCTATGAAAGAAATTGGTAGAAGAGTAATACACTTGGTCACACTGTTTACTATTATATACGACTACGTGGTCGTTTTCGGTTTAGCAACCAAAAGTATTTGAGTGCACCCTCAAACATCTTGTAATTAACGGCTACTCTCAAGTGGCGGCGAGAAAGACCCTGATTTTCAGTAGTTCGACACGGCTTTTCCTGAAGCTTGCCCGACTCGGTTCAGCTCTCGATTGTAAACATTCTCCGGTCAGCTCAGTTTTTATGAACTGTGTTGTTTTATGCCCGACTCTGTTTTTTATGGAAAGTTACGCACGGCTCCGCTGTCAGGCTCTTAGTAATAAAAGTTTGCAATTTCCTAATATTAGAACGACCAGATAAGATACAATCCACCAAGTATATAGTAGCTTTTATAGCTTTTAATAACCAGCCTGGGCTGTTGAAGCTATTGGCAGACAATTATTCTAAACATCAGTTGTTATGATTATGTTTGTGGCTTCGAAAAATCGCTTTGCTCAGGCAAATCCACATTTATAGATACAATTTGTTCTGTTCTTGGCTGTTATGGACAAATATTAGACTTGGCTTGGCCCTTTAGACATCAAAACAACGTCGAATCTGTTCTAGCACCGAGCTGAGTCAAGCCTGGAGCCTAAATTGTCACCGATATCCTCAAGGCGGTCCGAGGTACTAGCACCCAAGCTGCCTTGGTCCAGTTAGGTAAGAAAATGTTAACACGGTACCGTTGATTGCTGAACTATCTCGTACTGCAATCGGCTGCTGTCAAATTGGTATGCAGAACACCGAAAGAATATTTAACCAGCCAATGCTAAAGACAACGCTACGGTTGAAAAAACGCTTTGCAAAAGTAGAGCTAAAACGACGACAGTGTGGCACAAAAGGCAAACGTGTCGGCATAACATTTTCTCATGTTCCTCTTCATATTTTTATTATTAACTTCTGGTAATGTTTATCTATGTGAAAGCAAAGTGTCAATAACTCTACACCCAAGCCGTTAAAAGAAACCACTGATAAAATTTAAAATTAGTGAGTTTTGATAGCTGGTCGTGATGTAAAATCAGGAAATTTAGATGATGTTATATACAACTTAACCCATTAGTGACGACTGGTATCAAATAAAGCTAGTACATGTTGTTCAGCTTTATATTAACTGATTTTGTCGTAGGATGTACCTTTTCACGGGAGTTATTTGTTCGCTTTGCGAGATTCTTTAAAGGAAACAAACAACAGCTCCTAGATAGCGCAGTGATTTGCGTACGCCGCCCTCCTGGAACAACCGGGATTCGATACGTGGCGCCAGCTTGCGTTTGTCGAACATTGCGCGATACACAAATTAATTCGTTTGTTAATGGGTTAACTGAGCCAACAATTTATGAATGAAATATTAATATTGATAAAATTTCGAGCCTTTAAATTTGTTTTGCTTTTGATACGCATTATAATATACACAAGAAATTTTAGACGGTAATTCAAGCGGAATGGTTCCCAATATCGATTTATGGCCCATAATTACTGTACCATTAGATTTCTAAAGTATAATTCTAATTTACCGCCCCCCCCCTCCCATACTAGTATCTAATTATTGAACAATAATGTTTTGATTTGTCGGTGTGAAACAATCGCTAAATAAACAAATAAGATGTATCTTTTGTCTCGATGAAGACTTCGACTGATACGTTAAATTTAAATAGTATTGCCGGGTTCCACTGGTCAAAATCGACTGGCTCCGACGCATTGTATCATCATGGGTGATACATTGCCGGATTACTACTTATGCTTTTTGCTATTGAGTGGTCAAAATCGACTGGCTCCGACGCATTGTATCTTCATGGGTGATACATTGCCGGATTACTATTTATGCTTTTTGCTATTGAGCGGTCAAAATCGACTGGCTCCGACGCATTGTATCTTCATGGGTGATACATTCCCGGATTACTATTTATGCTTTTTGCTAGAGTGGTCAAAATCGACTGGCTCCGACGCATTGTATCTTCATGGGTGACACATTGCCGGATTACTATTTATGCTTTTTGCTATTGAGTGGTCAAAATAGACTGGCTCCGACGCATTGTATCTTCATGGGTGATACATTGCCGGATTACTATTTATGCTTTTTGCTATTGAGCGGTCAAAATCGACTGGCTCCGACGCATTGTATCTTCATGGGTGATACATTGCCGGATTACTATTTATGCTTTTTGTTATTGAGTGGTCAAAATCGACTGGCTCCGACGCATTGTATCTTCATGGGTGACACATTGCCGGATTACTATTTATGCTTTTTGCTATTGAGTGGTCAAAATAGACTGGCTCCGACGCATTGTATCTTCATGGGTGATACATTGCCGGATTACTATTTATGCTTTTTGCTATTGAGCGGTCAAAATCGACTGGCTCCGACGCATTGTATCTTCATGGGTGATACATTGCCGGATTACTATTTATGCTTTTGCTATTGAGTGGTCAAAATCGACTGGCTCCGACGCATTGTATCTTCATGGGTGATACATTGCCGGATTACTATTTATGCTTTTTGCTATTGAGTGGTCAAAATCGACTGGCTCCGACGCATTGTATCTTCATGGGTGACACATTGCGGATTACTATTTATGCTTTTTGCTATTGAGTGGTCAAAATAGACTGGCTCCGACGCATTGTATCTTCATGCGTGATACATTGCCGGATTACTATTTATGCTTTTTGCTATTGACCGGTCAAAATCGACTGGCTCCGACGCATTGTATCTTCATGGGTGATACATTGCCGGATTACTATTTATGCTTTTTGCTATTGAGTGGTCAAAATCGACTGGCTCCGACGCATTGTATGTTCATGGGTGATACATTGCCGGATTACTATTTATGCTTTTTGCTATTGAGTGGTCAAAATCGACTGGCTCCGACGCATTGTATCTTCATGGGTGATACATTGCCGGATTACTATTTATGCTTTTGCTATTGAGTGGTCAAAATCGACTGGCTCCGACGCATTGTATCTTCATGGGTGATACATTGCCGGATTACTATTTATGCTTTTTGCTATTGAGTGGTCTCCGTTGAGGAGGCAAATTTGGTGATAGAGATGAGTGAGAAATGTGTAGGAACATGCACAAACACCTTGAATTTTTCGAAAACGTAACCGTGCTTGGTTTTGCAAAAAAGTTTCTCACCTCTACTTGATGATAGCCGATAATTTACTATGTAAACCTTGAGTACATTAAATATTTCAAATTTACTGTATAATTAATTAATTGAACCTTTACAGCGGAAGCGTGTCGGATAAAATCTGTGTTCTTGTTCGCGTTTTATTACAGAACACTGCTAAACAAATATCTCGGAAAGCTTTTGAAGATTCCAACATTTTTCGTCAACTAACAACAAACGTACGACATACTGTAAAAACTGCCAAGTCAAGTTTGACTGTAGTTATGTCGGTCTCAGCCTGACTCGCCACCTTCGAGTCACATTTGGCTCAGTCTGAATCGGTGGTTTTTTGACTCAAGCATTGAGACAATCTTCGACTTCGTAGGAGCCAGATTTCAGACACTCTGACCCAAGAATTAGTAATTTGCTGATCCAGCTTTACAACTTTGCAGTGGATATTATCCATAGTGGATCACGGCTTCCTGAAAAAATTTGGATAGCTAGAGCCAGCGTCCAGGACCCGCAAAACCATGGCGCTAACACAATATATTTGTAGGCATTCCCAAAACGGAGGTCTCCGGCCAAATGGATGTCGTTTTAGGCCGGGCATTTTCTGAAGTCCTGTTAGCTATTACACTCTAACCGCGTAGAATGGAACAGCTTCGATTCCAGACATATCCATATATTCCAGTAAAATTTTCTACTTAACATTCTGTTGTGAATGTTATAAAAGTTCTGCTGTAGAGCTATACGCAGCTTTACATTTTCTGTTAAACGCTGAGAAGCACTGATAGAACAATTTTTATAAACAAGAGCACAGGTGTTGATGAGGCACGGGTGAGAATAGGCTTACCCCCATCGGGTCGGCCCTCTCCAAGCCATATTTACACCCCTTAAGGATTCGCACCCTCCCTCCCCCCACCCGCCGGCCGCCGAGCAGCAGAAATTGGGGTATATTCGGCGATAAAGTCGGAGGGTGCAACCCCGAAAGGCTCTTTCACTATTAGTCTACCTCCTAAACCGACGGGCCTTCCATATCTAATTGTAGAGGTTATGAGATAACTAGCTTTGCGCTGTACAGAATTTTTAATCTTTTTTGTTCTATCAACTAATGAAAAATTTTTGGTAATTACTCAACACTGAAAAGTATTTTCTCCTACGTATAACTTTACATATGAATGTGGTAGTTAAACAAATCCTTTTGGTAGTTACGATCTTCGCTATTCATAAGCTGACCTGCCAGTATATACATGAGGAGTACGGTTTCCCACTGTAACATTAAAGCCTAGACAAAAAGGGTGGCACTAACAAGCATAGTCATTCAGAACTATAATAGATACCTGTAACGTCAATTGGGTGTTTGAGAAGCTGAAGCCAATAAAGTAGTAAAACCACAATTCACCCAATTTCAGTAATTTTGGGCGCAAATCAATCCAAATCGACTCATATCTCATTGTAAACAACTCAATCATATTTAAATATATATACTTGTAATGTGAATATGGTGTTGTATTGTTTGCTATTGGTGCGCTTTGCGAGGATCGTTAAAGATCCCAGCAGCAGTTAAAATTGACTTCTTGCCCCTCAACTGTGCTCGTAACCAATAGATCCAGGTTTGATATACGGAGGTTAAAAAGTATATTCAACGTTATAGAAACGTCATTTTTTCATATACCTTAAAGCTAAATGTGACCATCAAGCAGAGCCTTATTAAAATCTATTGGTTCAGTCCATGAACCACAACTATTCCGGGTAGTACTTCGAACAATAATTCATAATGTTTTCAAACTATGAATAAAAGTTATATCAGGTGGACTCACAAGCACCATGTGTATCATTAGCTGTTTTGGCTTGACCCGATTGCTTAAGCTGTTAATCCGTAACATCAAACTATGTTTTAATTTTCATGTTATTTGATCATACATTGCACACTTGATGAGAAGCGAGCTAATTAAAGAACTGTCTGTTGCATTAAAATTTGACATTTGATTAAAAACCTAAATAATTTGAAATAAATAAACCCAAAAAATCCGAATAAACAAATGAATCACTGTAAATCGTAAAAAATATATTAGAAATACAAAAAGGTTTCAGATTACGATTGATAACTGTATCACATTTAAGTAGTTAATATTATCTCACAACTGCCGCTTTTAAAAAGTTCCTGGGTTTTACGTAGTTTGAAAAAGGACATTTCATATGTAGCAGACAGTTGGAGGCCAACGTCATATATAACAGACAGTCGTACACCAATATTTAGCAGCCCTATTGTAACCATTCACACTAAGAGACCACAAACATGTGTAGCGGGGTGCGCGGAGTGCCCGATCTCTATTGCAGGAGCCTCCCCCAACGCAGTGTCCGTCGAGATATCCCCTTTCCTGGGTACGGGACTAAAGGCGGATGAGAGCTCAGTACAAGAGAGATCGCCCTCCTCTAGCTCTAGTGTTCAGGGTAGAGCTCCCGCGTGAATACGGCCTACGTGCCTAGTGGTAAGACAGAGGTCCCCCAGGTGTGGTGACCCGTTCACCCAAATGAAGGGGAAGTGGGACACCTCCTTACACCCACACTGTCGGGCTTTGTGGTTGCCACAATATCCGCAGCGTGCACTAAGAAATCCGTAGGTCAACACCATTGATTAGGCTTAGGTAATGGGTAATATTGGGTGAGATTCTCTATTAGATGTGGCTGCTAGCAAGTTTGTGATCCCCTACGGTGGTTTAGAACGCAACGGGAGAACCGTATTTCACAATTTTGGCTAACCGGGGCGAGAGCTTAAAAGACTAGTCAGGTCTTAGCCCGACTTTACTTGAACGAAATGCAGAGGACGGTTAGCGGACGGGGCGATTGTAGTCAGGAAATAGCGCAAGTGTATTTTAATACGCACAAGAGAACGTCGCAAGGGGCGTTGTTTATTTAGCCTACGGGACCGCTTGAAATAATGTTTATTACGGCGTTGTCAGGACTTTGCCCAACGCAGCCTGTTTTGCGACTCAATTTCCGAAAGGTTGTCTCAATAAAATAACGAAGTTGGACCCATGCATTATCATGGTATCGTGCAGACAGGGATGTGCGAATGCAGCGCCGTAAAAACACACTACCATAATGTTCACCTGCGTAATTGTTCTCAAACGGAAATTGGTGACATGTCAGGACTTGGCCCAACAGCGCGACACAACGCTTGTCGCCTTACTATAACACAAACTCATAATAGTTATCGATGCCTTTAGCTTTTTAGCGAACTAATATTTTATCGGGGATGGAGGTTTGGTATCGTTAGCAAACGCGTGTTCTTTGGTGCTTTAAGGAAACGTTGATCAGAAGAGAACAGTTTATTGCATAACCAAAAATGAACACAAGATAGAAATCAATGACGGTATTTACAAAACACGGCTACGCCGAGAAACATTACATTATGATACGCACAATACTAGAAAAGACTTGCAATGGGCAGCAAGCCGAATAAAGCGCGAATTGTAGCTGTGTCCATTAAATTATCAATATCAAGTGATGCAAAGCACTATGGCTTACGAGTCGGTATCAAACCTATGGTATCATTTTGCACGCCACGCACGCGCTTCAGCCCCTACCATCTGTAAACAAGTCAAAAGAAAAACGTCTATATACACACGCTCGGCCCACCCTCGCGCAGAGGGCGATACCGGGAACCCAGTACGGCTTGCAGAAACTATAAAAATCGCTAGTAGACGAGTAAAACCTGTGCTGAAAAGGAGTTCTCCCTGCATCCCGCAGAGTCGAGTTTTACAAATGCAGCTACTCGATGCAAAACGTAGCCTAACTAAACCATAGGTAGAGTAAAAAGGCTGAACGGGATGCAGAACAATCAACGCAACGTGACTGAAGTGAAACCATTGCAATAACGCAAGTAAATGAAACGACCTAACACTTACAAAACTGAGACCGCACTGAGTTCCGCGATGCGACTGTGCAGCAGCTTTATAGGCTGGTAACTCTTATCTAAACCCGGAAACCGCCGGATATTCAATATCAGTTGGTAGTTGAAATAGTGGAGCTGATAAGCGCTTTAGTCGGGCAGTATTTCGTTATCTGTGTAAGTATATTTACCGCATTTTAATTATTAGTGGGTAAGATAAGTGCTAACGACATAAACGAAATAAACAAAATAAGATAAGCAGAATCCTTAGGTGTCCACAGTTTGATTGTTTTACCAGCATAAGATAAGAAGTACAAGGGGCTGGAGTCGAAGTGTGCTTTAAGATAAAGCTAAGTTCAAACCAATGCAACAGAGGATCAAATATACGCCAAATACAGCAATGAAAACAATTGTGTAACAATATAATACGACACATAAAACGTCCTGATTTTACACCGGCGCGCGGACCTGGAGCAGTGCAACTATGAGGTGGTGTCAGGACCGACCGATACATAGTGATATAACAACGTAACCGTGGTGAGGGAAAGCGTTTTCGCCTGGGACGGCT
>JASANE010005108.1:0-101449 GCA_030248225.1 Trileptium ribeirensis | reverse complement strand
AGTAAGTTTATCTAAACAAAAGTTGAAAATTTAGCTTGGCTTGATTTTGTGCACTCGGCACCCTTCAGCCAGAGCAAACTTGAAATAATTTAATTTGGTACAAAGTGAAATGGAATTAGCGAAGTCGAGTATCCGTGCTACAATTAACTATTATACCCTGGCGAGTCCAAGAGACGAGCTCTTGGCCGATGTATTTCGATAGTGGAAAGGCCCAAGGATGGGATCAGTTAAATATAAAGGTGAAATTGAGTAATTTGATCAGCGTTGGCGAACCCGAGAAATCGTGCCATTCATGTGTATATTTATATACCCTGGCGAGTTCGTACAACGAGCCGTGGTATAAGATTAAATGGAAAATAATGTTAAGGAAAAGTAGATTTTGATGGAAAATTAAAGATTTGTGTAAAATTTAAATTTTGAAAAAATGAAGTTACCTATACATAGTTTTAAGGGTGAGAATTTTACATGGGATTTCATTTAAGGTGGAAGGTGACATAAGTGTTATAATTTTGCAAATGTTAACTTGGGGTGGGAAACCATCCCTAAACTACAGCGAGCTCGAGTGGCGAGTCTCTGTTGTATTTGGATACTTTGTTGTAAGATTTCGCATAGAATTTCTAGAATATTTTCAGTGCCCGTGTAGGCTAACGTAGAGTTCTGTTAGGAAGTTGAAAAGTTTATTGTGAACGATTTACGGTTTAATACTGTTAACTATGTGCTCAGTAGACCAGTGAACACTTAATTTAGATTTGCATCGTAAAATATTAACCAATGTAAAGGACTATTTTCAATGTCAAAATATTTATTAAAATCTCATCAGTAAAGTGTTCTTTCGCAGAACAATCAGTAGTATTCGTAGTTTCTGTGTAAATTTTGGGAGGACTCAGAAAACTTTGCCTTTACTTCTAGTTCTCAGTAATAGTTTGCCAGTATCAAGGGAAAGGCGAGCTGCATTAGCTCTAAAGGCGTCCAGGCTCTGGCTTAGCTCAGCAGTGCGGCCCGAGTAAAACAGGGTATAGCGAGCTAGAGAAGCAAAAATAACCACCAGGTCTAGAGCTTGTAGGTTGCATCACGATACACTCTGGAACGTCTCAATACCATTCAAGTGTTAACCGATGAATAAAATGCATTACCTGTTTCGTATGTAATATTAGTATGGGGGATGAAGATAGATTGCACCAGAGCGGTTAAAAACTGTGTCTATATACAAATCGCCTAAAATTAAATGACAAGTAGTGCAATAGCGGTATAACCTGGTAACATGTACGTGGCACAACGCTAGCCCTAGGGGTAACATAATGATGTTTTATGAGGTGCACAGCACTTTTGAAACTTAAACAATAGGTTCTTTGGGGTAGATCACTGCGAGCGTAAGGAAGAATAAATGTGTCTCTATAGGTGACCAGCACCTTTAGGGTGAAGAACAAAACAAATAAGTACTTAGGGATCGGCTCAAATTGGATCAACATACAAACCCCGCTGAAAATTTTAATACCCGTTGTTAGCTGGAAAATTTAAGAACAAGAAATAACAAAGTATCAGTATTAGTATGCAACGTAATAACTGTAAAACTTAACAGCCCCGGCCTTATGCACCTGGGGTAAGAGGCAGGGAATAACCGGAACCGAAATTTACCGGAGCCGGAACCAGCAACCGGAACCGTCCATTTAAACCGGATCCGGAACCTGGTCTTCGAAATTTATATATAGTAAAACAGATGATGGAAGAAATGAAGGTATAGTGGATTTAAAATGCATTAAACATAACTTTTACATTAAACTTAATGTATTGCGATGGTATTATTGCCTTTCTGAAACTTTAAAGAGACTGAGGAAGCTAATAATGTTTATTTATGGATCAAATATGTCGGTTTTTGGATATTCAGAGCAAAAAATGTCTTCCACTATATACCATTGCGTATACTGCGTCAAATCGAAATTGCTTACAAAGCTTGGAGCGTAAAAAACACACTTTCGCTCTGTCTCCAGTCGCCTCCCTTTACTACACATAAGTTTGTTGTATGTTCTTCTGTAGGAAACTTAAAATTATTGGTTTATATGACTCTAAGAGAAAATAATAGAAGTTAATTTCCTGATCAGTGGTCAGAGACACTGTTTAAGCTAGCGTTGGGCAACCAGTGCCCGTCAGTTAGATCATAATGATGATAACTTTCTAATCAGAATGCTATAAATGAGACACACTGTGATGCTGCTCGCACAGTTTCAATAAATACAGTTCATTGCCAAGAAAGCAGTTTCTAGCTGCGTTGCAGATAACGTTAGTTTACTTCAATTTAGACTAATTTACCAAGTTTACAAGCGCACTGGCGGGTGCTTGACGCAATATATGTTAGCCAAGCATACCCTAAGTACTTATGCGTAAGCCATACTCTGTTACCGACTTGGACCGGTTTAATTCAAACGTATCCCACAGACTTCTGGATGTGTAAAATAGCTGCTAAAGCATCGACCTGGCTTTGATTTAATAAACTCCTGCAGGTTATTATGAAAAATTCCTGCTCTAATTATGTGCCTTACTTACGTTTCACACGGCAAATTGGTTAGTTAATCTTTTCTTTTACTTGGTTGTATTGGAGCTTGATTATTGTATAATATATATTACATATGTTTGGATTACAGGATGAAGCAAAAAACGTGGAAAATTTCAAACAAAATTTTTAAACCGGAATTTCGGTTACGGTATGATTTTTGCCCTTTGCCGGAACCGCAACCGGAACACGATTTTCGCCGGAACCGGGATTCCGGTTACTCCCTGGAAAGAGGATAACAAATAGTAACAACATTAAAGCACAAAGGTGATTCCTATGGTCAGGTGAACCGTGCACCTGACAAAATAACGATTTTGTATTGGTTTTTGGAATTTTTGGAAACGATTGGTTCGTAAGTACCATGTATTTTCGGATACATGCACCTAAAGTCGTAAATTTACCTGTATGGGTCGTCGGCTTCGGAGATCCGAAAAAAACTCAGAATTTCATGGGTTTGTGTTAGTGGGACAAGTGACACAGGATTCCCCCTAAATAGAACGTGGGTGTTGGTCCATAGCCGCCAAGCCCCCTAAGCGTAAAATTTCCCCGGCCTGCATGCTGGGTAACCCCTAGGCCCTAGGCGAGGCTTACGCGAAGACACAATTCCGGCAATTATGGCCCACCCTAGAGCATACTTGCAACAATGCAGCCTTCGACGATAGAGCAGCCCATGGAAGACGGCCTGGTACCAACGGGTGGTAAAAATTGTTCCGGAAAGGGAGAAAGACCAATCCCACCCATAGGTTCCCGTTTAGGGGATGGGCTGCCCTCTTTCTGGTCTGCCTTTACCCTATACTAGGTCTTACTATGTCTAGTAGTCCCGCCTCCGCGGCAGGATCCAAAAAATACAGGAACAACCTCCTGTGTGGTCACTGCGGATTCGGTTATAGGTTTGAACCTATATACATTATATATATACACGTGCACGCTGGGAAGTTGGTATATATACACATATACCAACTTTATGAAGGCCTATGCAGGGGTGTCGGTGTATCAGGATGACATTGCGAACGAAAGTAGAACAATGCGTAAAATTGAAACAAAAAAAATTAGGCAAAACTCCGTTCGCACTATTGACTAGATGAAATCTAACATACAAACCCGCCTGACAGAATACTAGTATTAATAAAAATAATACCAACTAACCGAACCTACAAGTTACTAGTGAATACTAAAAGCAAAAACATTAATAATACTCAAACTACTACAAAAGCAACAAAAAACAAAAAACCACACATAATGTATTAACACATAACAGCAAGTATATCGTAACGTCGTCGAACAACACACTCTAACTGCCATAATGCTGCTGGCGCATGCGCATATATTTCCTGCGCATGCGCAAATATTTCACTCGAACAAATTTTATTTAGTAATAATATTTATTATTATATTATAGTATATATATTTTTCAGCGAATTTTGGGGAATTTTAGGTTCGGAAAAAGAGGGTATTTTGCGGGGCTTAAGTAGATTTCCAACTGGTAATAGGTTACTAGGACCACATTGAATAGTTTCAAAGGCTCGAGAAATCGTATATGGTTAGGAAAAGCCAAATATTGATGTATTTAATTTTGGAAGGAGATGGTTAAAATTAGGAACACCCAAAAGTAAGTAAAAACAGAGGATTAGGGTGTTCTCAGTGCAGAGAAAAGATGAAATGTAGTCCCGCCTTAGGATAGAATTTCTCCTCACTTGATGAAACCCTAATATATTTATAAATTTAATAATAAAGTAAAAAAGTCAATTCCTAGGTAAAATAGAGCATAATGTATCTTAAGATAAGGGTAAGTAAAAGGTTCACACGGGTGGGGATAAGTGTCAACCTATCAGGAATGGAGTATAGTACACCCCACCGAAGGAATAAATGTAAATCAGAGTGAAAGGTGTTATCTAAACAAAAATAAGGGAATTTATAAATTTGTAAATTCCGGCCCATGTTTAGGAGGTAATAATCCCCGAAATAGGAGTGGAATGGGGTGGTTACCCAAGGTGTGGCCGAGTGCCGTTCCGCTCGAGCTACTATAACCCCCCTTGATCCGATATCCTAAGAGGCATAAATAAGAAATAATTTGTTCTTTACACATAAAGAAAAGTATGAAATTGTGCCCTTTTAGCTTGTAAGTTATAATTAAGAAACCATATAACCCAAATAAAGAAAATTAAGGATCCCTATGCCCAAAATAGTAGAAAATGTCCCGACAAGAGAGATTATAAGGGTTGCCCCTTTGGGAGAGTCAATATTTCCCCTGGGGAAGAGTATGAGTTCATTGCAATTTTAGGGATAAAGTTCAAATTAGTAATATATATATGGTTTTCTGGAGAGAATAAATACAAGGTTGGACCTGCCCAAAAGTTGACAATAAGAAAGCACACCAGACTCTATCGTCTTTAAAACGCATATGCTACACTATCCAGTTAGCTAAGTAACTGATTGTTACTAACAAAACAAATCAAAACATATAGCTATCAATCAATTCCATGCGCCGCTACTTCCATGAAAGTGAAATCCAGACTGAAGAAGAAAAACTAGAACAACTTAAAATTAGACATAGCTAATAAGTGAAATGAGAGAGCTTTATGCAAATTAGATTGAATAAAAGAAAATAAATTTTATAAATTTTAGAATTTTGAAACTCAAAACTTAGGGAAACATATAATAAAGTATTTCGGGAAAAAGAAGCAAAAAATTTAGAATTTTAACTCAAAGACCCATGGTAGCCTACTAAACCCCCGACAACAACATGTAATCGGTATACACCCTATTCGTCTATATATAGCTAGCTATCCAATTATATTGAGTGAAAATTTCTAAAATAGCATTTTAAGCTAAATATTATTACTATTATTACTCTGATGAGTCGGTCTTTGGCGTCCCGTGACCCGGCTGTCATCGTACCGCTGTACAAGGGTCTCGTGCGCCCATTGATCGAGTTTGCTGCCGTTATTTGGTCTCCACAGTATAACGTCGGCATCGAGCGTCTCGAAAGAATCCAGCATCGGTGCCTCCGTCTGTCGCCCGACGTTGATGTTAACGAAGTGTCCACTCTTAAATGCCGCCGCGAGACCATCGATATGGTCAATACGTACAAACTCCGCAACCGCGAGACTGTGCTCAACCATGACAACCATTTTTCCCGACCACATCGCGCCTTATGAGGCCACGAGATGAAACTGTTTCGTCCGTATGCGCGTACGAATGTATGAGCCATTTTTTCACTCGTCGGATCATCGAGCCGTGGAACCAACTTGACAGCACGATTGTGCTCTCACAGAACTTGGACAAGTTCAAACGTAATTTGGGAGGGGTGCGATTTGTGCCACGCTAAGGCAAGCACCTCTAAACCCCCTTAAGGTATGATCTTAAGGTATGATCTATTAATATATTTATGTAATATCATTTTAGTATAAACTTTAATTGGTTTTTCTAAATTTCCCATTGCTATGAACTGTTCTTCAAAATTTCCTTAATTCTCCGTTATTCTACTTCTTATAAATCCCTTCAATTTTCCCCCTTAATTTTAAACGTCCTTGAATTACAATTTTTAATAATTACTTTTCAAAACAAGCTTAAATTTTTATTCAACCAAATTTTCTTATTTCCTTTAAATTCCACTCCTTTACTGTCTCGAAAAATTTCTTTAAGATTGTTCATTTCAATTATCCAGCTTTTCAGTACCTATCACAATTCCTTTATATCTTAATATATTAGATGTTTTAATTAACATTATATTAATATAGTGGTCCTCAGTTCTTATTAGTTTATTTAAAGTTTTATTTTCAATTCTTAGTTTTTTTACTTAATAAGTATTGTTACGTTATTTCTTAAGTTTTGGTTGGGTGTTGCTTTATTATTAATTTAATACTTATTTTATTCTACATATTATATTCTAATTTAGTAACAATAATTAGTTTTCATTATTTTTTGGTTTTCGGTAAGCGTTGTGTACCTAGCTTTTGTAACTTCCCGTAAAGGTCGTCTCTTGGGTGTAGTCATACATGCTCATAGGTGTGTATAACTTGAGGCGCACTTCCCTTCACTCCCTGAGGCCTCAGCTGCGCCCTGGCAAATAGTCTAGCCCCCCTCTGGCGGCGCCGAAAGCGCCGAATCTATTTTAAGCGCTGAAGCCCCCATACGCACAGACTTACCCACCACCCGCTTGACCCGGCTACCACCACCCCATTTGGACTACGAACCCCGATTCACGCATAAGTATTTTCCTCCCCATGTGCTCCCCGCAGTTTTTAGCTTCTTGCAGTCCTTCCCACGTCTTCGGTGGTATTTTTTGCACAAATAAAGAATAATCAAATCTCTCATGGTAAGGTAAAAATAAGCCAGTTTCTTAATGTGGGACTAAAAATCCCTAAATTTTAACCCTTCAGTGTTAAAAATTACTAAAATCTACATGGCCCATGTCACGTTTAGGGGCCGGGCGTTATAACGTTAGAAAAAAGAACAGCTTAAAGTGGGGGGTTCGAGGGGCGGCAGCCACCCCACTAGGCTTAGGCTTAGTTCGTGGCTCATATAGGGACTTAGCTTAGGCTAAGACTAAGACTTAGGCTTAGTATATTCAGAACGGCATGGCATGCATTTCACGTCCGCCCCTAAAGGTTGCATTGGCCATTATTATGTATTGTTACTGTGAATCAGCTCTCTATGCTATTTTTACTATTGTATTTTTAATTTAAACGCCAGATGCCCGCCGCAGCGTGCATTATAACAAGACACCCTAGTAATTCGTTTAAAAACTGTCGTTAGGAGGCTGAAACGTCTGAAAATTTCGTATTCAGATGCGAAAGACGGAGCGAAGCTAAGAAAATGTTCCTAGGTGGTCAGCAACTAGCAGTTATTAACGGCAGGACAATGTGTTAGAGCAAATTATTACAGATTTGGTTTTCCACTCAGAGGTTTGATCCAGGTTTTTGAAACCGGAATATGGTGATAGAAAGTCCTGCTTTTGGACCGTTGCAAAATTCTGTTATACTGATTTAGTCTAATAATCTAATAGTCTAGCACTGGGCAACCAGTGCCCGTCAGCTAGATGACGATGATGATTTTCTGATCACAATGCTATGAATAACTCAAAGTATAATACTGCTCGCATGGCTTCAATAAATACAGTTCATTATCAAGAACACAGTTTCTGGCTAAGTTACAGATATGTTACTCTATTCCAATTTACACTCATATACAATGTTTACAAACGTATAGCCAGGTGCTTGATGCAATTTATAT
Source organism: Trileptium ribeirensis (assembly GCA_030248225.1). Classification (NCBI taxonomy): domain Eukaryota; kingdom Metazoa; phylum Nematoda; class Enoplea; order Enoplida; family Thoracostomopsidae; genus Trileptium; species Trileptium ribeirensis. The sequence continues at coordinate 93,666 of JASANE010005108.1, read as the reverse complement.
TAGCCAAGCTTACAAATAAGTACTTCCAAATAATCCGTGTTGTGTTATGCATATCATGTTAGCCGGTTTAATTCTAACATACACAGCAGATTTTTCAATGGGTAAAACAGCTTCAACAACAAAAGCTTCTGAAACTGCTTTGTTTTGTAACATACTTCTGCATTGTCAAAATGAAAGATTCCCACTGAAATTATGTGTCCCAAATTATGTTTCACTGGGAAATTTATTGAATTAAGCTTTTCTTTTATTTTGTTTTATTGGAACTTGATCATCGTGTATATAACGCATGTTTAGACCACATGTGGAAAGCAAAAATGAAGCAAAAATGTAGAAAATTCTAAACAAATCTTTTAAACCGGAATTATGGTTCCAGAATGGTTTTTGCCTTTTGCCGGAACCGCAACATGAACATGATTTTCGCCGGAACCGGTGTTACAGGGCATTTTTCCCCGGGGAAATTGGCTCCGGCATTGAAAATTTGGCGCAAGTGGCTTTCTGCCAGGTACCATCAGCTGGGTTGAAGCAGCCTTGATTTCTTTCCACAAATTTTTTTAGTAAGTTCGCATTAACCTTACTTCTCAACCTCACACCATCGCGCATAATTGTGTATACACCCTTTCCCATGTGTTCGTCAATGAGGTATGGTCCACTCCAACTTTTCTTCATCCTTGACCCCTTGCGTTGCGATTTTTGAGCGTTGAACAAAAGAACTTTTTCACCCTTTGTAAAAGATTTTCCTTTCCGCTTGCGGAAATAGGCCGCTTTCATTTTAGACTGTGCAACCACAATGTTGCTCTTTGCGGTTTCCCACAAATTTTGTCTTTGTTCCTTTAAAGAAGCAGCCTTGAAATCAGGATCGCCATTAGACCGCGCATCGTTAACATTTGAGACTTGACATTGTGGCAATGGCTCCCTACCAAACATGAGTTGAAAAGGCTTGTATTTTGTGGTTTCTTGCGGAACAGTCCTGTAGGAGTACACCATTTCATTTAAGTATAGATCCCAGTCCCGCTGGTCGGGGTGTGTCACCATCTTCAAAAGCATACGCTGAAATGTTTGGTTGAAACGTTCAACCAATCCCTGACTTTTTGGGTGATATGCCGATGAGATTCGTTTTTCCACTTTATTGATTTGAAGCATATTTTCCAGGACGCGATTCACGAACTCACGGCCCTGGTCAGAACTTACAATCGACGGAAATCCCATTCGTAAAAAAATAGTGTATAACTCTGTCGCAACTGTCACTGCTGACTTATCTTTAATGGCTACCGCCTCAGGCCATTTGGTCATAACATCCACTAATGTCAAAATATACCTGTTTTCATTACCACTTTCCGGCATTGAGATTAGGTCGATTTCGACATGGTGCCAAGGACTAACAGCGGGAAGTGGATGTAGCTGAGCCGCTGATTTATCAAAACCCTCAGCGTTCACCATCTGACATTTTTAGAGCACGATTTAACGTAATTTTTAACAGTGTCATATAAGGCATCCCAGCTGTAGATTTCGGTAATTTTGGCATAGGTGCGATCGCGACCCAAGTGACCGCGTTCGTCGTGGCATTCCTTTAAGATTTTCTGCCTGTCATCCTCTTTGTAAACAAATTTTTTCAGCTTTCCCTTGACCGCCACGTGAAGTTGGCCGTCATGTATCCTGAACCGGGACGCACGTAACCTGAGCTTACGTTTCGCATCTTTAATCTCTTTCGCCGACAAGCCCGACCATTTTTGTAATGGATACTGTTCTCCATTCGAAGTGATATAGTTAATTATATCATCATATTCAGTATCACTATTCATTATAAGACTCTGCAATAAACATGAATTTCCCCAGTGAAATATTTCCGGCTCAGAAAATTTGGCTAGGTAGGCATTTTTTGGGGTGGGGGGTGGGCAAAGATTTCCCTGAACAAAGGGAAAGATTTCCCTAGGGAATTTTTTCCGGGGGGAAAGATTTCCCTAGGGAATTTTTTCCGGGGGAAACATTTCCCCGGGGAAAAAATTCCCTGTAACACCGGTTTGCTAAGGTACATTAGTGGAATATACATAGCGCAAAAGTTATGTACTTGGAATAAAAAAAATTGAACAAAGATTTATTATGGCAAAAAATAATCGAAAACATTTTGGATGAATACTCGATCGTATTAAAAGTTTTCAAAATTCAGCTTTACAAAACAACCATTTATGACCCTGTCCTAGTAAAATTCCTGATACTCCGTACAGTTATTTTGTCAGTGGAAGTAGCATCGTTCCAGTGTTAGAAAATATTAACTGATATATTACGATATTAATTAACTCCTATATCATGATAAGAAAATGTGGGGGCAGGCCAAAACAAGATTTATTTTGTCAAATAATAATCGAAAACCTTTATTTGGTTCAATACTCGTTCGTACGAAAAGTCTTAAAAATTCAGCTTTGCAAAACATAACCATTTGTGAACCTGTTCTAGTAAAATTCCGATACTTTGTATACCTGTTTGGCTAGTGGAAGTATCATCGTTCCTGTGTTAGAAAGTAATAACTTATGTATTATGATATTAATTAACTCTTATATCATGATAAAAAACGTGGGGCGTAGCCAGCCCCCCTGTGCAACCACGCGTGCCGCCTCCCCCGTGAACGATGACAGAACAGAAAAGCGAAGTGCATGTTTATGAAAGCCAAGTGGGGTTTTGCTGTGCCCTACCTTGCAAATTCTGTGCCACCCTGCGAAAAGTTCTGTCTGTGCCACTGACAAAATAATATGACCCAGTTCCTATTTATATTAATAAATATTTGCAAATATGGTGATTTCGAATTACTTCCAAATCAATATGTATACTTTTGTCATGTGGAGTCTTCACTATTTGCCACTCGAGTTTACGAAGTTATCGTTCTTGATAAAGCTGTCGCGTTGTATTTTAGTAACTGCGCCATCTGTTACAGGCCACTCTACCTAGTCACCACATTCGGCAATAATAGAAGCAGATTTTTAATAATATTTGACATTAAAAGGGTCCAAAAAAATTCGTTCGGGATGTTGGAATTAATCACGGAGACAGATGTCAAATATTCGCTGAAAGTTGCTGCAACGATAAATAAATTCTATGTGTGTGAAAACATTTTAATATATGTTTCTGCAATGCACATTGTAGCAGCGACGCTTGAAGACGTTAACCAATTCCTAAAGCTATTTCTCTCAAGAATACACATTGATATCTTGGGTTCCGGCAACTTGCGACCTGAGGTTAGTATACATACGGTAATGCGGTGTTCACGTTATAATGTTCCCGCTGTTTGGAACTTTTGTCTCCCTGTAATCGCGAGCTGCTGACATTCAACTTGGCACATATACTGTAAATCAATTTCTGAGGCTGTGCGATACATCCTATTTACTACATTTTTACAGTGTTGTACACACCCTTAGCTACAAATCTGGCACGAATTAACTGTAACGGACACCGTCTGTAGCTGTTGCGATTTATTAGTCAACTGTACTGTGTAGTTTTTTTTAATTCTCGATATTTGTATCTAGGCCATATGAACGTTTATTAAATAATGCCACACGCTGTCAATAAAACTGCAAGAAGACAGGGTGTGCTTGACACTGTCGAGAAGTGGCAATACCCTTAAATAGCTACCTTTGAAAAAATTATAATCATGGAGATATCTATGACAGTGTGCCTGGCACTGAGCGGTGTACATAGGTTCCAAACATTGGGGATATTATATCAATCGTTTTAATTTAACGTTGATATTTGAATACGAATGCGAATTATACGAAATACGGCTGAGATCGAACAATTATAATATCATTGCACCTCAGGAGGTTGAGATTCTAGCCTGTTCTATGTTTCATACTCAAAAAATAAAAACAAAATAATCAACTTCTGCAACCGATCGATCAACTTCTGGAATCTGTAATTGCATTTAAGTGCACAGCCTCGCGTGTTGGTTAAGTATACGTTGATATAATTTTCCAACATTGTCACACATGCACCAGGTCCGAGGTCTAACGGGAGAGTGGTGCTCGCGGGGAGTGGAGAGGTGGTATCGGCCTTTGGCCGCCCCAAGGGGATCAGACGGACGGCGCTGGTAAGAGCATTAGGCCTGGGGAAAACTTTTAAAATTATTTTTTCGCCAGTTTTCTCTGACAATTTTTACTAATTTTTGCTAAAATTTTCCATGCGCCGTGTTGAAGGGTTGTGCCGAGCCTCAGAAAGGGTGGCGCTACCAGCGAGGGAGACAGGCGATTCGCGCGAGGGGGCGGGGGCATCGGGGTTTGGCTTGCGACCCCAGTGTGATAATTCCCCTTCTTCTCCTATGAGCATGCATGAACATTGTGTCACTATGGTGACTTCGAAAAATTTCGCTATGCCGTTACTTTCATGAACCAATTATTAACCATTTACATAATGAATTTGGATTTCGACTTGCGTTGGACACGCTGTTACGGGCGTGATGACTCGAACCAGAGCTGTTTGCGCTAGCGTTGCGCTCGCTAAGCACTGGTCTATGACGACGGTCCTTAACTCTCCTCACAGCGCGAGCAAACAACACGCTGTGAAACTCGCGCTACGCTGCGAGCCTAGTTAATGTCCTGCTGCCTACTGTATTAATGTCGCCACAGCAACTGCATGAGTTACAGCGTTAAATGCATGTTCTTCTACGTATGTATTCATCTCTGCATGTTTAAAATTATAACAAAACCTTAATTTTAGTATACATTTTCGAGACTTCCAATATTAATGTTAAAATTGCCGTGATGCACACAGTATGACAGACCTGTACAACTGTTTAGCCCGATGATAACACCAAATTGTGGATTTGGTAATATATATCGCTTGGCACATTATCACAGTTCTTACTAAGCAACAACGTGTTGTAGTCGGGCAGCAACAGCTAAACTCGAGCATTCAGTTGCGCTTAGGAACGGGTTATTACAGTGGCACCAATGGCACTACTCGGCCACTCAGTTGTCCTCAGTAACAGCTTATTACAATGAGCACCCACAAAACTACTCTGACAATCAGTTGTGTTCAGAAATGACTTACATAATGCGTAGGACACCAACAGTACTTCTCAGGCACTAAGTTATGCTCAGCAGCTGATCATTGCAATGAGCTCGCACAGTACTACTCGAGCGCTCAGTTATGCTCACAAACACCTTATTGTAAGGGCACCAACAGCACTACTCGGGCATTTAGTTGTGCTCAGGAGCGGCTTATTGCAATGGCCGACAACTGCACTGCACGAGCACTCGGGTCAACTCAATGACAATTTATTTCAAGTGGTGTCAACAACACTACCCGTGCATTTGGTACTTAGTTCTGCTCGGGCACTAATAGTTCACTGGGTTATAACTGCCTTTATTCCATTTTCAAGGACATTGGTAGCTCAACAAACTAAAATCTTTGTCAGATGTACCCAAACATTACTTTTACGCCTTTATGGGTTTATGTTTAGTTGTTGACAAGCTTCATTCGAATACAAATACACGCATAAAGCTATTATTTCATGCCTTCCTTATGTACTTATGGGCGTTTCAGTTTGGCGTCCGCGTTTCTTCATTTGCCGATTACATACATGCATTGGCCATAATAAAATGTATTTACAAAGTTTTGATTTGTTTCAGGTCATGGTGGATTTAGCTAAAATGATTCGAACTATATTGCTGGACGGAACTAGTACAAAGCCGATACTTTCGAAATATACATCGCCGCAAAGATCAGTTAAACTTCCACAGAGTACTTAAATATATCGTTTATGCTTAGGTTAGGCCTAGGTGACACAAACATTAGTTCTGCAAAACAGATTTAACCTGTACCATTCGTAAACTCACAGAACACCATGGCCGCTTGCAAACGTTTTGTATTTAAGAGTTCTCGTCACCTTATCCAATATATGTTACAGTGAAAATTACGTTGCCGTATAATTACGATTAATATGCCATAAATATTAAAAACCAGAAATCAGGCGTGTGCTATTGCAATATAAATTACAAGAAATCAATACTTGGCTAGTACATAGAAGGTTGTCGTGATAAAGCCCGCAATTAACAAAATTTTATTGCAACGCCTGTGTTACAAGAACCAAGTGCGGATGGTACCAAATTTATTACATAAGGTGTTTCAATACCACACGCATTCATATTAATTTCATGTATCTTTATTTGTCGGTTATCGGGAATTTGAAAATACGTTTCGGGCTACAATGTGTCCGAATTTTGCTGTTATCGGCTGTAACTTGATTCTTGATTGAACAATTTGTCTGAAATCTTTGTTGTGCCTGTGATTTTCCCTTAGCCGTGATATGACGCTTCAAGGCTTGCTGTGATGAGGAAGTAATCCAGCACTCACATCATTTGAGGCTTATATCTCCGTAAATTTAGATATTATTAACCCTGTTGATATCATGTTCAATTTGGCTCACGGTTTTACAGTACATATTTTATTACGTGACGTACAGCGTTTTCGTCTTTTTAGTGCAAATAATAGGAATAAAATCCAATCTTGACACCAAAATCGCTCCAGATTTTATTGCTATTTTTATTAACCCAGAAACGTTTGGCTTTAGCATTCAATGCACAGGTAAATTTAGACAGGCTACCATTCTCAAAATATTGTGTGCACAATCTATCTTCGAAGTAATAAAACAGTTAAATCCATTTTTTCTGTGTTCTGTATATGTAAAGCACTCTTACCATCGGTAATACTGCAATTGTTAGTCTTCATAATAATAAAAATCACTAAAGAATGCACGATCACGTTAATATATTGTTTGAGGACACATCCACTGTTTTATTCACGTTCTTCCGAATTTATAATCTTCAAAGCTGGAGGAATGAGATATAGCGAACAGCGATAAAATCGGTTAACGATATTTCGCAACGGTTTAGTACATCTGAGATGCATAATTCGCTCGTCTGCTACCCTCTTAAGCACTGCTATGCTATATCACTAATCGGTCGGCTGAATTTTGTGTTCACTGGTACATTCTCCCAAACCATTTAGTGCCCGTAATCACATAGGGTCATTGCAAGCTCCTCAAAAGTGGGGGTGATCGTCTACAATCAGTTTGTTATAACCCCATCACTTAATTGTTTCTCGAAAGTGAGGGGCCTGCCAACGGCGCAGCACAAATAAAGTTAATGAGATAGCATATATAGCAAGGCGATCTCTATTTTAGTGGACCACATGTTTTCCAGATATGGCTCATTGGAAGCAGAATCAGGAAGAATGGGCTAACCTAATATATTTGTTATGCCTTTACTGTATGCCCTCTGCTAGTTTCGTTATTTCGCTATTCGTCTGAGCATAGCCACTATAATGATTATCGTCTTTGAGATTCATTTGCGTAACTCCAAATACAAGAATTTTTGCTTTATTTTTAAACTACAGAAGTGTAACTAACGTAAAGAATGGGCTTGACCTTATTAAGTTACGCCGAGTGGTATCAGTAAAATTGATTTGCAACCGAATGCATCATATTCTTCTAATCTGGAACAGTTTAAAGGATATACGTGCCTGGACTAAACGAGATGAAAATCAAGCTTTATTCCAATTGAGAAACAGCGTAAAGTGTTTCTGCCTACCTAAACTGTAACCATTTTCACTAATAAAGCATATTACTCAAAATCTAACTCATTTAAAGGTGGGCAATTAAAGTTGATCATACTAGCTTATGATGAAGGTGTTTTTGATATATTATTTTCATATAAATTTTATTGTCGGACTGCCGACCTACCGATTAACCTGACAGGTCATTGTTAATTGAAACGGAGCGAGGGAAGCGGGCGCTGGAGTAAAAATCGAAGAAATTTCTTTTTTTGTTTGTCACTGTCATTCATAATTCGTTTTCGTATGGACGGATTTCGATATTTTTTGTTCGAGCAAAAGCATTCGAACAGTTCAACCCCATCGTCCGGGTCAAAATGTCACAAAAACTGGTTGGTAATAAGACTTTTTTGCCAAATCCGGCCATGCTGGTACATGTTACGGTAGCCCATATCTCGCGACACAAGGTTCATCACCACGCAGAGATAGCTGGCTTAGATTTAGCCATTGAGATCTACAACTTGGCTGACCACGACCTTTTTGTGGGATCACTCTCTACAACGCTGTGTGCTCGAATATGTTTTGTCTACCCATTGCTACAAACAGCGATTTTTTAAATTTCGGAATGTTATAGCGGTTTTTTACCTTATAGTTAGTGCATACTGGGTTATATAGCACGCTGGATACGACAGTTTTGCTACCTAGAATCCTACTTGGCTATATTAGGCGTTTTTATAGCGTTTCACGGATTTTACGATAGGCGAACCCGATTTCCAAAATGTAGTGCCTTCTCATTTGTTTGGTTATGTTTTGCGCACAGGGCACAAAGACTGGTCTATATATAGGTTCTTTTGAAGGTTGAATACAATGTTTTGGTTATCTAGAATCCAGCGTTCGTATTTCGTGCCTTTTAATAATTCTCAATAGATTCAGGGTCAATGAACCCGATTTTCAGAATTTCCATACAGATTTTTCTGTAAGCTGAAAAATATGGTTTGGTTATCTAGAGCCCAGAATAAGTATCTAATGTGTTTCCAGTCCGTTTTTATTGAGTTCAGGGTCAATGAACCTGATTTATGTAATATAGGCGACCTTCAGTAGTTTGGTGCACTGCGTCAAAAGCAGTCTATATAGAAGATTCTCGATATCCTGAATACAACGGCATGGTCATAGAGTGACCAACACGAATATTTCATTCATATTGAAAGGTTTTTAATCAGCTTAGGGTCAATGAACCTGGTCTTCTGAATATAGTCTGTCTTCAGTACCTTGTTTATGTAATGCGTCAAGAATGGTCTGTATTTACGTTTATGGAACTCTACTACATATGGATGGTTTGGCTATCAAAAGACGAGCAAAAATACTTGATGTGCTGTCAGTTGTCTTCGATGGGTCAACGAGGTTTTAGGTTTTTCAATGGGGTCAGGGTTCATAGAGGTTTAGGGTTGTTTATGCATCAAACACAACCTGTTACAGGTGACTACACAAAATGATAGACTTAATAATGAAGCTAGGCTCGCTCCGTTTCACCCTCGCATGCGAGATACTAATAATGAATAATGCAGCAACAAATGCAAGATATACCCACTATGATGGTAAAAATGAAAAAGCCGCTGTGATTGTTACGCCTAACCCGTAAAACACGTGCGTTTATTCAGCCCAGTATTTGGAGATTGAACGCTAAGAACATCGATAACTGGCGCATAGCACTTTAAAAAGACGTATCTAGGAACATATGCTAACCTGTAAAGTTTGTGCAGTTAACATCCTCAATTATTATTGTCTTCAAAACCCTTTTTAATATTTTTGACTACAGTGTTTTTTATTATTTGCATAGTGAGAAATTATTTGGTGCATTTAATATATAATTATAAGAGTTATTATATTTTAGGTGAAACATATTTCCATCAAGTTGATCATCCAGTTGATCCAGATTCTTCTGTAATCGCTTATTATGAATTTGGTGCGAAGTCTTTGGAAAGTGAAATTGATGTAGCTCTATTGAATGAAATTATAGCCGAGCCCGTGTTTGATCAGCTACGAACTAAGGAAGCTATTGGTAACTTAATCTTCTTTTGCAAGTGTTCCTCCACTGGACATGTGGTGTGTACTCAATTTAACATATTGGGTGGATGATGTCCAGACACCGATATCCCAAAATATGTCATGTTTGCTGAGGTGGATTTCCTGAAATCGATTAACAGTGTATCTGTCATTGAAACCAAATACTTTGACAAAGGGATTACGTGTAATATTATCCGTCGCCGAGGATAGAAATAACCTGTTTATTAGTAATTCAAATATAAAAATTTTATATATTTTACAATATGTAAAAATTCGGTAAATTTTTTAGACTTAACAATTTACAAAAACAAGACTTTACGACTTCATCTATTTCTGAAGAAAACGAAGTCAGTGTTGACGGATATTTAGAATATTAAGCAATTCCTAGCACTACGATTTGCGAATTGATCCTTGTGTAGCTGTGATAGCTTTCAAAAACATGTAAAGCCTGACAGACCAAAGTTCACTGCACAGGGGAGAAGGCCGTAAGGTTTTTTCCATTTTCACCCTACACACGCCGTATCCTTTATACACCTCTTAGTCGATATAGAATCTTAATAAACCTAGTTGTTTATTGTTCAGCGGAAAGCCAACATTTTGTGATTTGGTAGATAAATTCCAACAATAACATAGAGTAAAACGCACAATTTAAAATATTATTTCAGGATATATTGCATCTAGTCGAGTTCCTGACAGTTACGGCTCTAATGGAATTATGATAATGCTGCAGTCGAACAAGAAGCCGGACTACGCCCAAAGCCGAATTGAAGCATTTCTTGACGGCAGAATGGCTGTAAGCGATGTTATTACTTGGATACCCTGTTCGAGTCAAGGATGTGATTTGTTTTTGTTCATTAAGAATATAAGCTATACGTTGTACCGAGGTCCGAAGTCCCAGCGAGATGAACCGGGCCGTAGGCCCCCGCAAGGATGGTTAAGGCGGGGTGCGGCGGCACCTACGGCGCATCCAGGGGTGGTATTAAGGAGTAGCGTGTCCCAGGGGGGAGGTAGCTCCCCTATCCCTGTGAGCATACATAATATAAACAAGTCATGCACGAGCTGATACCTTATAAAGTATTGGAATAAGATCAACGTAATTGCAATCATATTGGTTACTCGCCTTTCATGAATCTCCGATGTCCCAAATTATTTTGCACATCACCATTATAATTGCAATTATGACAGGAATTCTGACCGTACTGCGGCAACTATTCTTGCGACACAAATACATTCGCGGGATCTGTGTCAATCACATTAAGCGTCCTTCTTGACACTTGATTTATTTACCAAATCCAATATTTAAGATTTTTCAAAGTTAGATATTTACGAGCTATCAGACTATATATGAGTCGTTGAATCTTGGAAATGAAACATCATTTTTAATTTTGTCAAGGTTTAATCCTAATTTTACCCATTGCAAATTCGCATAGAAGTTGTATAGTTCAGAATTGTTTTTATTGTATTATGCAATAATGTATATTTTGAAGTCTGAAATTATATATACTTTGTAATTTAAAATTAAACATATATGGTATGATTCAAATCGGTATATGGTGTAATCCAAGACTATATATTGTATGACCCAAAATTATATATTATCGGTGTCCAAGAGGTAGAGTGAGTAGGGGTGGAGCCTGTAAAGGTCGGAGCGATAATCTATATTAACACTCCCATCTATCAAGTAAAGGCTAGTGTAAAATTTTCAGGATTTGGATGAATTTGGCAAAAATGAATAAATTTTTACCTAAAAATGAGGAAAATAGCAGCAAAATTGGGGATGTTGGGAATTATCTTAGCAATATTTGGGAGAATGCTATGAGCTTATAAAGAGTTGGCGTTTCGACCCTTCTGCCGCATATCCCGGAACTATCTACTCCCCTAACTTGAGCGTTAACATTGCATTGCAACTGCTTCCGAAAAGAAATGAATATTAAGTGAATCCGACATGTTGCAGGTTTTTGACTTCAGTTTTCATCACATTTAACGCTGATGCTGCAGGGATAATTATGTAGTGGCTTATTTTGTAGATATTTTTGGTTTCGCATAGGTTTTGAAGACTATCATGTAATTTTCAGTGCGTAAGTGCTGTAACACCGTCAGAGTCTTTGTAGAAAGGAGTTTCAAGCCGTGGGTGGCAACAAAATTTACACTTTGCGAGGAAAATTCGGTTTTCGAAGATCTTTATGTATAGAAAGTTTAAATTAAGCTATTTTTGGATCTGACCCTTCACTTAAATACAAATTTTCTTTAGTTTGAGTAAAACTGGATGTAGCACTAAAAAACTTGTGGATGGTAACAGCCAAATTAAGCATTTTACGTCTACGTGGTAGTAGTTGTTTGACCGATTTCAGCGCTAGAGGTCTGTCACACTGAAATAATTATTACGAAATAAGTGTATAATATATGCACTAACTAGTCATACGCAACAACAGCAAAATTCAAGCAGATTTTGGCACGGCTAACAGTTTTTGATAACCTCAAGCTTCAAAAAAGGACAATATAATATGTTTTGGTAAACAGAATCTTCTGTCTAGAAGTTTCTTTATTTCCGATTCCTTTGTCGCTAATACTGAATTATTCTCTCAATCCCAAACTGTATGGCCTAGTGGTAATTAATCACCTTACACGATTACCTTAATTAAATTTAATTTTTAATGCCTATATGCAGCTTTATACGTTTTGCCTTGAACAATAATAGAAAGTACCGAATGTAAACAAAATATTATTATGGTGCTGCGTATATATTATTCAGTGAAACCGGTGATATAATTTCTATTCATATATACGAGAGTATATACCTACGTACTCTATCATATGCGTCATCAGTAAGTCCTGAATAGTGACATAATAAATTTAATAGTCTGCTAATGGAACATGTCCATATCGTTATTCCATTACAACTTTGCCGTTCCAGTGATTGATGTCATAAACCGCGATTCTGTGTATAATATTGTTGTTACACTGTGTGTCCGTCCTGAAAATTTAGAATAATTCGGGAAATTGTCATTTTCATATCTATATCTTACATTCTACAGAATTATGCATGCAATCTAGGATATGTATATTTTTAAGCAGTCGAAGGTATGCAGTGATTCATATTAAAAATCTGTATATTTGTCACTTACAGCTGCTTGCATGTGTTTCCTCTGTACTGCAGTATCGAAGTTATCCCTTACACATTTTTGAGGTTACATATAAAGTGGCGAGCCGAATAGCCTGTCGCCACTTTGTTAAATAATTTCGATTAGTGCATGTTTTTCAAACTATTAGTTTATTGATTACAGTTGGAGCATTAATCTAAACTCTCGAACTTGGTCATTCCGGTTTATTTTGTATAACTAATACAGCTGAAGACGCGAACTGAATTGCTGTATGTGGGTATGAATATTTTTATTACTAGAACTATCAAAAGTTTCTCGATACTTTAGAATATTTGTTTGGATGTTTAATTTTACACTAAATTGGATGGTTGGTGCTGTTGACTACTGACTATGCTTTTTGTGTCCTGCGTGATAGCGGTTTTGTAATTAAAAAGGTACCAATGTTTGCTATTTTAGGAAACGCTTTCGAATTTTACCGCAGAACAGTTTGACACTCGAAAAGCCTCGCTGGCCTCAAAACGATTCGAAGAGCCCAAACGACTCTTCGATCAACATTACCGTTTTTGGAAAGAAATCGATAACCAGGAATTCAACTTCAACCGAAGTAAGTTGAATTGAAATAAGTGTTTTAGGAATAGATTATTTGTAGGGTTGGAAATTAAGAAAACAGATATGAACCAATATTATCTTGACATGAAGTAAATTTGGACATAATGAAATTTTTTAATTGTCTATGATCTCTAATGTTCCTTAGCCAACCGTTTGCTATAAACTATTTTTATATCTCAGTCATTGGCCGAGATATATTTCACTAAACACTTCTAGATTTTTGTTGTATGCAGTAAGTGTTACCTGTTCGCTGTCTTATTCTGATTTATACCTTATATTATCCTGCCTCAGGGATGTAAACAGAACTGCTCGCATTAGGGCACAAGAATATGTTAGGTTGGTACAGCGTAATTCCACCTGGCGCATGTAAACATGTGCTTCGATGACATGTAATCACCAGTATGAAAACACTGCTTTCGACTTTACACGAAAAGCAATTATACTGACAATTTTTCCACCTAAGCATTAGTAGGGTGTTATAAAATACTATTGCCAAGCTTGATTCTGATTTAGGAGATCTTATGATGCTTGGGCTGAGGAACACAAGGTTTGCGCTTGCGTTTCGTTTGCTAGCTTATCTTTTCTAGGTGGAACGCAAGCGTATTTTTGTTTTAATGTGACGAATACTACGGGATCACAAAGCTTCCCGGATTGTGTATTCTTACTTATTGATATATGTTATTATTTACATAGTGCAAATATGAATATGAGTATATATCTTGCCAAATGATACTTCCGCTACAGACACATGTCTGAAAGTCTATTTGACCACCCAATAATGAGTTACTCACAGGCAAAGTTACGGCCAATTTTTAACAAGAGAAATGTATTTTCGCAAGTGTATTTTTGATTTAATGTGATAAATAGCACGGGATTACAAAGCTTCCCGGATTGTGTATTCTTACTTATTGTTATATGTTATTATTTACATAGTGCAAATATGACTATGAATATATATCTTGTCAAAAGAGACTCCACTGTAGAAACATGTCTGAAAGTCTATTTGACCACCGAATAACGAGTTACTCACAGGCAAAGTTACAGCCATTTTTTAACAGGAGGAATATTTCGTCCTTTTTACAAAATGATTTCTAACGCCGAATACTTTAATTAATAGCGTTGTTAAAAAAGCCTGTTTTTTTAATATACGCGCTATGATTAAACAATTGTTTGTGTTAGGCTTAGACACACCTTGTTGTCTGTAACATATTCTAAGCACTGCAATATCGTCTACAATTTAGCGTTCATATCCCAATTTTTTAATCGCTTTATGAGTTTTTTTGTGAACGCATCCTTAATACAAAAGTTCAAAAATAGTAAAAAATTTTGCGAAAAATTTCTTCATTTTCAAGAACGTCGAAACGCAACGTTGCACAAGGTTTTTTTAACACAAATAGAAATAAATGCCGATAAATTTAAGGTGTAGGCCAATAGTAATGTCGTCGTCGGCTGTGTATCTTTGTGCGCTGATTGTATATATAGCCTTTGAAAGTTGATTTTCAATGATCGTTTTACTCGAGTTAACGTGTGTAACGTTTTTCCACAACACACATATTGACCGGTTCTGTAAAAGAAAAATGCTATGAGAAAAATTCAACTGTGTACCACAAATGTAGTATATAATTGTAATTTCAGTCTCGAATGAAAAGAAGTATCTTGGTTCCGTAACATTGGATCAAATTATATCGTTGTACGAGGTTAGTGACTGTTTGGTTAAGTTGGATTTTTGCAACATTAATTGTATATAATCTCGGCTGCACTGGAGAATTCATTTTTACGTGATTACTCAGCTTTCCCAACTAAAACCATAATGAGGATATGAAGTTTGTATTTTCGACATCGTAAGAGGATGTGATTTGAGCAGTCGGTAAAGAAAAACATCTTTCACAAAACATATAATTATTCGTAGGCCCCTTTGGGCTCTCTTATAAATCTTTTCACTGTGGTATAGTTCAGATTTGCGTGAGCCGATCAAATACACTTTGGAAGAGTTGTGTTAATTTAAAAAAGCACGCGACTACCTTTCGTTAAATGAGGATGCAGTATTAACGCTGTTTATACCGCTATTACAGTATTCCCTGCTATGAAACACTGCGCTAATTTAAAAAGGCATGCGATTACACTTCGATAAATGAGGATGCAGTAACGCTATTTATGCCGCTATTACAGTATTCCCAGCTATGAAACATTGTTGGTACAGTGTATGCAAAATGATGACATACTTGAGTACGTTTAGACTTCACTCACAGCCACAACACCTTTTGAAATTCGGCCATTTAGTCTTCTGAGTTTGTCAAGTATGGAGTTTTACGGCACTCTCTGCGTAGTGGTTTTTTAGTATTCGCAGGTGCTACATTATTTGAAATTGATATATCTAATAGTATTTTTAACCAACTGTACTAATCGCTTAGCTGTGAAATTCAGTCTTATTGCTAATAGTTACCTTAAAATGTTGAATTTTGCATTGGAGTTATCGAATGCACTCGCTTACCCAAATCTAAACGCAGCAATTATTTGTGTCTATCTCATACTATTTCTGTTTTAGAGTAAAATTAAAGAAAATTTGTAATCGACCGAAATTTGGTTATGAGTGGAATAATTTGTATTATTTGAGCACTTGTTATTTCAGTATTTGGTGATGAATGAAAAAGTAACAGCAGTCAGGATTGAAATACCCAAAGTGTGTGTAGTCAATGAACGCACATATTTATAATGCATAACAGCTTTGCATACAGTTTTATCAAGCATTCATGAAGAAGAAAGTGACACTCCTGCGACACTCCATTGTATACGTTGTGGGATGACGCGGTCCATTTTCCTTTTATTTGTCTCACTTTTTGGGATAGGGACAAGTTTACCACTTTTGTCCTGTCCCCCAACTTTAGTCCTGTACTCCCATCTTTTCAACTGTTGTTCTGCCCCCTCCTCCAACTTTCGTGCTGTACCTCCAACATTTGTCCCAAATTCGAAAAAAAGTAAAAAAATGACAATTTTTGATATTTTTTTATGTCAATTAGTTCGTCTATACAGACTATTTTGCTGTTATTTCAGACTGTTGCACTGTACTAATTTTCAACCAATTTCCTCGCAAACACCATTTAAGCAGCAAATCCATTGAATCTATGTTCGTTACAGTAGTACTAGTTATGAGACTGTATCCCATACGAAATAGTTAACTATATCCTACTATAACTGAATACATATGTTTCAATATTACCCTGGGTCTGGTTTGAGGTCCAAACGTATGTGACTCCACCAGCATCTGCGTACGGCTGTGTACTAACTTTAATTTGACAATTCATTGACTAGTACTTTAATCTAAATTTCATAACTGAACACACAGTTGTGTGGTCCGCCTATTCAACTTGTAGCCATAGTTTCCCTATGTAGTTTTTGAACTTATTCTATTTACTCATGCTGTACTTCACTCCCCAAGGTTTGTTTACCAGAGCAAAGCTACTGAAATAATGAAACGTCTGTTTATCTTCATGACGACCTTCATGTGTCTGTAGTTCCGTGATTCAGTGTGCAGTCACTTCATACTCGAAATTCTGAATGTCGGAGATATCTATATTTCCATCCCAATTTTGGGATTTTTATAGCAATTGCTAAAGCCGCGTTCATAAAAATATGACTTAAACCAGGCTTCATATATGACATATCCTTAAACCGACGACACATGAAAAGGCAAAGTCTTCTATGCGCTCAACCTTACGGGAAAAAATGTTTTATCGTGTGCGTAAATTATTTGGTTGTATTCAATTGTTCTTTCGGTGAAATATTTAAATAAAATCAATAATTACTAAAATTTTCGAAATGATAAGATTTTCGAATAAATTAGTAGTAATTGTTGGTTCAAAATGCTAGTATTGCTTAAATATTTACAGAAGTATATGAAGAACAACCCCTCAAGACTAATATTGTTTAACGTCGGAACCAATGCTCGCGACAAGGGTTATTCGATAGAAACATCTTGTGGGACCGACGAGGTGCGTTTTATATTTTTCATGGGTACTTTGTTTAAATTAAGTACGTTAAATTTTCTACAATTCCGGACACTCTATTTTAATTTTATTAGTTTTAAAATCTTAATTCCAGCCATATAATGGATTTACTGTAGTACATTATTTTTCACGCTCATATTCCAAATAATATATTTAAGGCACACATGCTCAAGGTCCGAGATTACAGGGGTTTCGGCCTTTGGCCTCCCAGAAAGGGAGTTGTGGCGCCTTCGGCGCCTCAATGTGGTAACCCTCCATGAACATGTATGATTTTAGGAAAGGCCAGGCGTTATTGATGTTGGTCCATTTCAATTTATTTTTGTCAAGTATTTCTTTTGAATATAAATTAATCAGAATCGTTTGATTATACCTGTAAGGGCTGTAGAACGAAAACTGTCCCACTAAGCTGACACTATTTTACACCCTTAAACAGTATGTTTGTCATCATTTTTAAAGTTTGCTTTACATCTGCGTTCTGCAAATGAATGTTCATTATGCTAAATCCTCATTTACGTCTGACTATTTAAATGTATGGTAGCTTCTTTTTAAGTTGGTTCTACACTTTTTTCTGTACACACATTAAAATGATTCTGCAATGCCATCGGTTTACATTTCCCTTCCTCTCTGCACATATCTTCAATAAAATTTTTAACGATCTAATGTGTTTTAACTCAGTTTGTTCTTTTGCTTCTTTTTATGTGCTTGTTATAGGTCAAATGTATCCTTGATCCTCCAACGTTTAAAAAGTATCAACTGCTATATCCACCAGTGAAACCGACGAAAACACTAAGCGATATGGAGAAATCATGTCCTAGGAATTGTCTGGTTGACGAATAGCGATAATTTAATATATTAAGCACGATTTGTTTATTGCATTTTTGTTCAACCTCATTATTATGCTCCGAGCCTTTATATTTTTATACTCATGATGGGATCAATTGGTACTAAGCAATAAAGTAAATAGCTCTGCTGTAAATCTATCACAGCGTCAAATTATTATTTTCATGCCGCATAAAAGCATATCGGGGAAAAAGTCATGTATTTGTATAGGAACCAACTGTCGTATAACACACAGAAATCTGTGTATAATTAAATGTTTGCCAAAGCATTGAAATCAGTACAGTGGTCATTTTTATTATACAATGCATGTCATATATTAACAAGGTATTGCGTTTTTAGTAACTATTGGTTTCTTTAGCTCTTAGGTAGACTAACCTGCTTGCACTACAAATTTCTCTGATAGGAAACCAATTATTTTATATTTTCATTTGTTTTGTTTGATCTAAATCATAGCATCTTTAGGTAGGGTTAAGAAAGTAACAATTGAAACATATGTTACTGCTTAATCCATCATTTACGATAAGATGCGTGCGCATGGTCCTAATTATGTCACGCGTTCAAATGGGCTAGCTACTATGTCACGCAGACAGTTCAGCTCGACTAGTAAAATTTTGAATAGCCTAGCTAGGCTATGTGTTTGTCAGCGACTGTCCAGCCGGACTGTGGTTTTGTCACAAGGCGTTGAGCTGAGCCCCAATAACTTAAGCCAGAAACTATTTAGTCCGCGAAGATTACGTTTTACTATACGTATTTGAATATTGCCTAAAGGCGGCATACTGCTTAAAACGTTATTGTATATATTAAAAACAAATATATAACTTAGAATTAGCGCAAAAATGCTATAAAACAAAATATTATTACACTAAGTACAACACTAATAAAATTTCACAATTGACGATTCAGCCGGACGCTTCGTTTGTCACGCAAATCCTAGGCAGCATTTTAGTTAAAAGTGGATTGAGGTAAAAAATTCAATGGTTATTCCAAGGAATTAAAGCATGAAATTGAGTAAACACAAAAGCATGAATTTGCGGATTTATGTCGTTCACTGTATGATGTATTTACGCAGAAGTAATAAATTTTTAAACGCTCATTGGCCACTTCGTTTTGGACAATCTAAAAATTGTTTATAAATTAAGTTTTTACTATATTCATCTTTATATTAGTTTAGACAATATGGCCAGGATTTATGAACACTTTATTTTTTTAAAATTCAATACTTAACGTAGCCAAAAGCGTAGAAGCTCCAGCTTATTCATTCGGTCTATGCTTGCACTGGCCTGTCTAGCAAGGTCATAATTTCGTAAAAATCAGCGCACAACAGCTACGTAAACTAAACTAAGAGCGATCGATGTGATGGTTTCATCTATACAAGGCTCTAGTTCATGACTCTTACAATAAATCTCAATCTTTAAATATCCTTAGTCGAAACAAGCACCTAAAAGTGTTGTGGTATTCGCAATGCAACTCGTTTGTTACCATAGTTTACGCTAATTTTTGTGTCGCTCGATTTGCCACATGTCAACTTTAGGAATTGGACATTACAACGTTAGAAAAAAGAACAGCTTAGGGCGGAGAGTTCGGGGAGCGGCAGCCCCGACCCGATTCGGCTTAGGCTTAGTACATAGCTTAGGCTAAGACTAAGGTTTAGTATATTGAGAACGGCATAGCATGCATTAAACATCGGGCCCTAAAGTTGACATGGGCCCTCGATTTTATACAACTTGCGTTCGATTCGCGTTCTTCTGTTTCCCATTCGGAAACCTGTATTTTCACTTTGTCCAACACTTCATGTAGTAGTTTGGACTCTTTGAAAATTGTGCAAAATGTGCTACCTGAACTTTATTTAATCCGCGAGAGAAATGAAAACATCTTTTTGCGGACGTTGAATATATAATTTTGACAGAAGTTCTAAAATGCCATGTGTTGAGCAGCTAACTGCTACTTTGACTTGCTTTCCTGAAAGCTGATCGTCAGAGCGAACTTCGACGACAATCTGTACCAAATCTTAATACCTATGAAAATGAAAAACAAATCTCATATCGTTTGCGCGGAGAAAGACTTTTATCATAAATTAGATCATTTGAACGCGCTTCGATAACATGCTTACGAAATCTTCAGGATTACGAAAAATACTATCTTATCATGTTTGCAATGGGGACTGCCCTTTTTATAAAGTGAATGTTTCTGTAAAGTTAAGCATTTGGTTATATGCTGTTTCGATACTAATTATTGAAACTTATAGCTGTATTTCTGGTAATCAGCCGAAAATATTTAGTCAACGGCTACAGATTATTTAACAAAAATGAAACTGGGACTTACCTAACTACTCTGATGCTATGAATTGCTGACTGAATTTAGCGGATATAGATTATGACGCCTTCATGTTCTCGAACTGATTGTGGTGTAGGTTACATAAACGCTTCCATTATTTACGATAACCACATATTATTAACCAAATATATATCAACATTGCGCAAGTAAGGGACTTTTGTGATATAGTAATTAATGCCTGTGTTTCCGTGAGGTGTACGACCAACGGCAATGCGAGAAGTAAGGTGCCATGTTTCAATATCCAGACAAATAATTTTAGTACTCAGTAAAATTATAAACGGTGCAAACATTCCTGCAAATCTATTCATTCAAATATTAATCACAGATATCTAGATTGTGATGGCTTTGCGCTGTTATTCGCAATTTGCGTGGTATTGGAATTGGTTGACATGGGTTGCTTTTCAGATTTTCAATTTTAAGTTCAGTGCCAACGAGTTTTGAAACGTGTATTCAACGCACGTTTTAACAGTATAGTAAGTAATGAAATATTACCAAAACGTAGATTAAATAGAATATGGCCAAAATTTCAAGGATATCCTTTGAATTTGCCTCAGGGAATTAGTAGTGATCCCATGCTTAGTTATTATTCTGATTGTTATCTTGTCCGCACTGATTCGATTGGTTCCTGTGTATTGCGGTTGTCTTGTCTAGCGTCGAATTCCGCGCAAGTTTTGACAATTGTACGAATACAACTGACTAATAATTTCCGACGTCGGCCAGTAGACTGCGTGCGACAGGCTGTGGTATAAGACAAAAACGCGCCTTAATATTGTCTCGGAAACAGACGAGACCTGTCGTTCCACTAGATTTGTCTGCTATTACGCTTGCAGGATCTGCAGCGATGGTAATTCGAAATTACAGGTGTTGGTCGTTTAGTTGAATAGCAGCAATCGTGGGTGTCACCTGAACTGCAGCAACCGCTGCGCGAGACAGGAAGTGAACGACGATGCTTTTTGCAAAAGCGACGTGCCGAATCGCAATGGCTAGCTGTGAGTTAACCGATTGGTATCAACATTCTTTATTTGTTGGATACTTTATAATGAAACGACAGATTACGGGTTGTAAAAAACGTCATTTGATCACCGGTGCGCCAGTCCAAATGTTTGAGGCTGAGGAGAAACATGCCAAATAGTGTTGTGAAGGCGAAACACATAAGATGGTGTTGTGACTGTGGAATGGGATATGAAATGGTGTTGTGATAGCCGTTTTTCGTCATAATCCGATGTTGTCGAAATTTAATGAAACACTTTGACAAATTCAGCTTGCTCAGAGTGCGACATCGAAACAGTTCGTTGGTAAGGTCGACGATGCTTGGCGTCAGGCAACGATGTGGCACCATATGAACGCTGAGCATGTGGAAGTCGTCACAATGTGGCAATCCTGCAATCCGTTTTTAACAATATAAAGTGCCGTTCTTCATTGCTACTATCCTCGTTGAACAATACCAGCTCATTCTAGATCGCTGTATTAGAATTTTTGTTTATAGTTTGACATTAAAGGCGGCAGACTCCACATGACGATGTGATGTTGATCCGGATGCGTGACGGGAGCTTAGTTTTGTGGTTCCTCGAATACAGATTCAATCGTCAGGACCTCAAGACAAATGTTCTTGTGTCAGTTATTTGACAGCATTGTGCGGCAGAGGTGAGTCGTTAGTGTGCGAAAAAGACTGTTGAGCTTGAGAATTATGAAGCCCCGCATAGTATTAGCTCGATCTTTTTTGAAGAAATCTATTATATTAGTTTGATCGAATTTATGTCTAGAAAGTGTGGTTTGTTGCTTTGCTTATCATTGGCCTGTGTACGTTTGCGTTATGGTGTCGCATCCACCTTTAGCTACCGGGATCAGGGCACCTTCCTTGCGAGCAAGTTCTACCTGCATTTTTGTTTATGATGTCTCACACATCCTTAGCAGTCATTTTTTCGCGAATATAACGGTAATGCGCACTGTCTGTAACCTAATGCGTTATTATTCAATTGTGTTGCTGTTGTTTTGAAAATTTCGATATTTATATCTAGGAAATATTCACCTTGACAAGATTGCTTGCCACGGACCATCTACAGATAAACTATAAAGAAAGCTTGGTGTCCTTGAAAATGACAACACCCCTAGGTAACTGCCTTAGTTTTATTATAAACATAGGGCGTCTACGACATTCTGCTTTCAAGGTCGTGTCGTACGGTGGGGACATTATAATACGAACGCCGCATAATTTGTAAACATATAGCTACGTACACTGTTAATCTTAGTAGTGAATGTTAAATACTATATTCCTTAAAGCAAATATTGTACTAATATCTAGCAATACCTATAATACAAAAGCAACCTACACGTCAGTGCCTGTCAAGCTTCACATTATATTCTTTAAATTGGGTTTTCTTTTTATTTATAAATTTGTGGTCTAAAACTACGTTAAGATCCTCAATCTCCCTACGTCGCTTGTGCCAATGTAGGTTTGCGTTCTTTTAATGGCAAATGTTCCAGCACGCGGTCTCCAACGGATAGAATAAAAATACAGTGTTTGAGGTATTATATTTCCTAAAATGCCTGTGACCATCGTGTATAAAATAGGCATTTGCAGTTTGAAAAACTGGTTTACAATAACTGTCAAAGATCAACTTGCCGAAATAAAGGTCACTTTGGACATCTACATCATTTACGACTTCCAAGAACGGGAAAGATATATTATTACATAACATGCATCATACTACGGTACTAAAAGAAGACGCAAAATCAGACGTTGATTTCAAGTGTACATCAACATTGGTTTCAATGCGCTGCGATTTATTTATTGTTACTCAATAACAGATCCTATTCTGTATTTTGAGTGCATATATTTACAAATAATGTTTCCAAACAAATTAATATTTCTGAGAAATCGCAGTTCCTATACCTTTTATAATTTCTGTGCTACAGTTATGTGGTTATTGTAAAGATAAAATATAAGGTGTTCAGCAAATAAAAGGCTGTTGAGAAAGCTGATTTCTATAAAGCATTTGGAAAATAGCTAATACGCATTGCACTCTCATTTTATTGATTATGCTAGAAGCTTGATTCAGGTTTTCTCTATTTCATGTTATTGGGATGTATATTCTTATCGTTAATCACATTGGAGAATTTCCATGATTGGTAATCAGCATACATGGGCCTAGGTACCAGCCGCGGTAGTCGGTTCGTGGGAGGTGTTATGAGCTGCGCCTTAGACGCCGCGAAGAGCACCTATGGGTTCGCAGTAAGGTGACCTGTAAGGGAGGGGTAGTAGCGCCCTCTATGAGAGGGGGCATCCGGACATAAGGGAGGTAACACCCCTATGCTCATGTATGATAAGTAGTAAATAATGTTTACGTGATAAACGTAACATACTCTCTGTTAGTCTAAAAAGCATTCTTCCGTATTAAAATGTCACTTTCTGCATTTAATAAAATCAATAAATTCAACCCTCTTGGCAGACGTAATGCTCACCGTTCATCCTGAAATTTATCAGTATATAACAAGGAATATTTCTTGCGTACTTTAGAATTTTTTTCTACCTAGGAAAATTATTGCTTAATAGTATCTCGCAATCGAGAGTGAAACGGTGCGAGCGTGGTTTCAATCACTTTTGAAACCGGCTTTGTGTTTGCTGTATATACTACACCAAAACCTCTGTAATCCTGAAAACGTAAAAAATCCTAAAACCTCATCAACCCTAAACACATTGAAAACAACCGACACCACACCTAGTATTCGTGTTAGTTTCTATATAACCAAACCATGGTATTCAGCACATAAAAAGTATATATAGACCATTCTTGATGCCCGGCATGCAATACGTAACCAAACAAAGGGAAACTCAATACATTTCGCAAATCGGCTTGGTCCACAGCAAGCTTCTTGAACCCCCAAGAAAGGTATAATATAGTCAAGTTGCACTCTATTTAACAAAATTACCGTATTAACCATGCTTGATAACCTAATACACTCGCTGTAGGGTAAAACACGCAATATTAACATCCCGAAATTTGAAGAGTGAGTATTTGTGACAAAGAATCGACGAACCATATTCAGGCCCACAGCGGAGCCGGAAGAACCTGTTTTCTGTTCACGAAAATCAGATTTGTTCGCGAAGAAAATTTTGTTGGATTTGAATTAAAAATGGTTGTGTTCGCGAACAATTAGATAAAAATTGGAACGTTTCGTTTATAAAGTGGCAGTTGCATTAAGTTGGTTTGCTATTGCACACAAATGATAGGAATTGTCGCTAAATTGCCATTGTCACATATTAAATCGGTAAGCTGGGCTAGAAATTAGCCGGGCCAAATTTCCAATAGGAACTCGAAATACTTTCCATGAAATTTAAAAGAAGTTTGTTTGAATTGTGCACCCCTAGATATTCTTTTAAACTTCAAAGAATATGCTTTGAAATTTCAAAGACATCTTTTAAAGACTTGTATTATTTAAATTCCGCAACACCCATAAATTTTGAAACATTTTGGTTGCATGTAATGCCCAGATTTCTGGGAAATTTTATATTTTCCTTTCTGTTTTAATACGCATGATTTATAAAAGTGATGTGTATCCGAAGCCCGCGTATCTGTAGTAGCGAGCAAACGAGCATAGCATACTTCTAAACAATCTTGACCTTTTTATACAGGCTTTACAGACCCTATACACTTATCCTTGTCATTTATAATAGAAACATGATTGGAGGGTACATTTCTGTAACAAACGCTCTTTTGTTCAGAGGATTAAGCTCATTCATGCTCATCGTGCAATAAAATAAGGCGCCTGATTTGCTCTTGGTCGAATTGAAGAATTTTTGAAATAAAAGTTCGTGGTTAGTGTACGGCTATACAGTATTCGGGTCAACACTGTCGGAAACAATGAAACACAAAAGTTGATGGTATAGCCACCTTGAAGCTGTGAAGTTCTATCAAACCAAGTTACATTAGAACCATATTTTCTGATCATTTCAGAAAATAGAAATGTTATACAGCGCAACACTCTACATTTTAGTACATCAGTCCATAGTAAAAGTCTGGCTCATGCCAAGTTGATAACTGCACTCAATCAAAAGTTGTGGTAATTTTCTATACTGTCACAAATGCTGGGCCATAAACCGATTGCACCGTGTTTAACCTATTTATAAAGTTTGTTATTGTTAGCGTAATGATAGAGTATAAATTATAATATCCTTATCATCTATTTATCTACACCGGTTTTAAATTATCTGTCCTTACATCTAACGGACTGTTGGGAATCTTTACCATTCCGTTTACTGGATTATATACTTCATGATATATAAACTGCTTCCGGAAAGTGATGCGGAATATTTATGTTTATAAAATGCTACAAAAGCTTATACTGTGCAGTGGTGAAAAATTGGTAATAGCAGCATAGCTCAGCAGACGGCATGGATAACGTCATGCGTGAGAAAGCTTAAGGTGACCCCGCCGGCCATCCTATTTTGTAATAACCGGTATCGCATCGCAAACCTTGTTACAGAAAAATGCTGAATTTCAGACGATTTTTCGTAAACCAGATATTGGTAAAATCAAATCCAAATGCACAAAATCATACCTGGTGCTCGAACAGAATTTTATAAATTTTCATGTTGCAGAAATTGGGCTCCCTAATGCTTGCCAAGTTTGAATATGGATTATCATTGGTCCCGAACAAATTGAGCACATTACTCATATCATAAACGAATGCACCGTATAATAAAGCTCTTGGTGTTCGCGAACACAGCCGTCTTAAGTCAAATTCGGCTAATTTTAGTCCTCAAAAATTTGTTCAATTTTACTTGATTTTTCGCGAATATAAAATGGCTAGCATTCAATCGCAGAGCAATGTGTTCGTGAACAGTTTTTCGCCGAATTTCAACTGATCAAAATTCGATCAGTAACAATTTTTAAGCGAAATTACCAAATAGGATGTTTGATGGTATCACCTTAAGTTTACTTGCGCATGACACTTTTCGAACGCGGCAGTTCATTGTCCAACATTAGTAGACATTAATTACATTAATTTCATTGCAGCATCCATGCCTCTGGCACAGGTGGAGCAAAGTAGCACCAGTTTTTTCGTTGTTTTATGATTAATTTTCTGTACTTATTTGTATATATTTACAGGTGGCAACTAGGGGTTAGATAAATGGTGCGGTTCATACTATAATGACTCGATGGCTACGACACTAGTCGGGTAGCTGTCACTCACTACCTTCCGTAGTTCTGACTGACGACGGACATGAGTTGGGCATGCAACGAAAAAATATTGCTGCGGTGGTCGTTACTGATGTGGCTGCTTACCGTTTCGCAGATGGTGTTCTTGTCAGCGGCAACGTTCTTGGCAGATGACGTACCTTAATTTACTTTTGACCGGAGCGGTTGGAGATTCAGGCGCGATCGGGCTGCATCGTCGAAAATGAAGCTTCGAAACTCGACAGCAGCTGGCCAAAACGACGGGTCGACCATTGATGGCACGAATGTGAGAATGATGACCACATGGAAAGTGGTATCTGAAGCTCGGGTTTTCATTTTGAAAACGTGCAGCTGCGTGACACCTTTTTCGGATATTATTTGGTGGACGCCTAGCTTATAGAATAGCCCGAAAGCGACATACGAGCAGGTGAGCGCGTGGTGCGGTTTGGCTACGACATCGAGTGACGGAGATTCCGTCCCGATAACGCATCGACATCCTTGTTCTCGGATCCGCTTTTATCTGGTCTTTGACAGATTCGCTCCCCGAGTTTCATTGAGCGGGGCTTCGGACTGCTTGCGACGGCTTCGACGATGCGACACGGTGATAAAGTCGTTATCATCATTCTCGCCTTCGGTCGCGGTAAGATTGAGCCATGGCATTTGGTTCTCACTGTTGCTGTTGCGGTTGGCGTTGTTGTTGTGCCATCGTTCAGTACGCGGTCGCTTCGAGTCGTTTCGATGGTTGCTTCGGCTAGTGGCCGCAATAGGATGCTGCGAACTCGGCTCCTGAGTGGCTTCGCGAATGTCGCTTGCTGATGGAGCAACATCCGACAACAACTCAACGACAACCTTCAGGGTGTTGGTGTCGGTGCAGGCGGCTGAAAAACCGGACAGGCGCCCTCGCAAAAGATCCAGTTCGTCTGATTGTGTCATTTCAATATCGAATATGTACATTGCCGGGGTCGACTGAGTACTGAATATATACATTAATCGGAATTATATTTCCTGAATGGAGTTGCCGCGAAATTAGAATTATATGATAAGATTATATATAGCTATAAGTAGTCTGGCGAAACGCACCAGCACGTATATTTAGCTTTGTTCTTCTACCTGAATACAAATGTATACATTATATACGCTACACCCGGACTATACAGGACAGATATTTGAGTATTTGAGCTCACTCACGTGCAAAAAAGACAGTGTTACTAAGCTGCCATTTATGTCCCCATAGTTGGCTTCCATTGTACTAGGATAATACCATAGCGGCGCTTGACGATAGGATAAAACTAAATCAGCCTGCATTCAATTTAATGTAAATTCCACATTATTATAGCATTATCACTCAATGAATAAATGAATCAATGCTAGAAGATTATCCAGAACCACTATTTTAGAACCCAAGCTGCATTAGGTATTTTACAGTCTGTAGCTCGATAATGGCAAGACGAGTTTGGCTAAGTTGCAGTTCATTTTATTTTTCTGTAAATACAATCTTAAAGCGATGTACCTATAATACTTTAATAGTTCTATACTATAGTCTTGAATATTGAACTTTAACGATGTTTGAAAAAAAAAACAAAATTGTAAAGCAAAAAGAAGAAGAAGAATTAGAGATCTTAATGCTTTTCTATGTAAAAATTGCATTGCCAAATATAATTTAGGAAAAAATAGAAATTCGTTTGGACCATCGGCATCGCAACCTTCGACTTGGATGTAGCCTATGGCAATAAAAGGCAAAACTAATGGTCTTCATCATTATGGCAAAATAATGTAATGGTTTAATCATCTATTCTATAAAGATGTGGGGTTGCCTCGAAAGTTGAGTGCCTTCTTGAATGTAGTGCACTAAAAGCTCAACGATAGTAGGCTCGAAAGCGAGCGCATTTACGCATAAACAAACAGAAACATGTTACCTTTAGGGGTAGGACGTTATAACGTTAGAAAAAAGAACAGCTTAGTGCGGGGGGCGGCAGTCCCCGGACTTAAGCTTAGTACATAGCTCATATAGGGACGATAACGTAGGCTTAGTATATCGAGAACGGCAAGCGTGAATTTAAATTAAGCCCCTAACAATTACATTGGCCAACAAACACGTGAGAATCGTTTCAATCTGATATTTACTAAGTACTCTGGCGAAGAAGGGAATCGATAAGAGTCTGCCTAATGTGGAGTAACTATACTGAAGTTCCAAATCGAGGATCCCGAGTACAACGGTGCAGAAGGAAAACAGTAAACAAGTTTTATACACAGATTCCAAACATTCTTGAAAATTATCAAACTGTTAACGTTTTCCTTCTTGCAATCTGAAACAATCTATTGCCACAATGCCGGGTCGACCCTGAATCATTTGGGCCCGAACAGTGTACTCTAGCCACTACGCTATTTGTGCGGCGTTTACGTTATAAAAGACATACATATGAAAATTTTGTTCCCGACTCTGGTGTATCTGCCACCATGCATTGCATTGTGTCTTGGATAGCATGATGTTGTTGATGGTGCTAGGGTAAAAGGTAGTGTTGTGTCGGTAATAGTAGTGTAAGCTGCACCATAAAACTAGTAACTTTATCCAGACTGTAGAGTGTAGTGAAGCATAAGTACAGCTACGCCTTTTGCGTGCACAGCCAATCAGCTCTCGATATCATACGTCGATATTCTAAATGTGGATATCACACAATACCGCACAAGTTAGAACAAAACTAACACCGGCAATAAGTTTCCCATGCCTGAAAGCCCCCAAGCGCAAGCTATAAACTTCCAGAACGTCACAATAAAATTAGGAATTTTGGTCCAGGAACCATGGAGGACCCATACCACTACCCATGGAACCATAGGTCGCAGAGCAAAACCAACACCTGCAATGAGTTTTCAATTCACGAAAATTGCCATGTAAGACTTTACAGCTGCCAAAGACGGCAGAACCAATTGTCGAACTTTGTGTCGAGAAACCATGAGGGTCCATACATCAAACCTCATTACTCCAGAGCCGGAGCCTTAATTGAAAACAAATAAGAGGCATCAGTAATCATTTTATTATGAAGCAAAACCATCCGGACATAAAAATTCGAAAGATAAAAATAAACTTGCTTCAGTGAGGGGTACTAAAATGTGCTTAAAACACCTCGTTTGACCTCTAATCCCGGAACCAGAGCTCAAATCAAAAAAAATCTCGGGGATGTACACGGTAAATCGACTATGCCGGTTCGAGTGAGCCCAAAATCATGAAAATCGTTTAGTCGAGCCCGAGCTATGACCGATCACACACACAGACGGAATATAAAAACGCCTTCATCCCTGCAACACACAATCTCCACTACGTTACACTACGCTCTGATAATAAAAAGTTGTATGGTATGACTTTCACCATACTTATTTAAACATATTATATATGTAACATTGCTCGAGGGTCTAATCAGGTTAACTGAGCTAGCGCAAGGACTCGCACGTCCGTCTGGACCAAACGCGTAAGTTCCGTACCAGGGCAGCACGAACAGTGCAAGCCGAAAGACCGCTACGACGGTCAGACCATCTAGTAGGTACGTCCGAAATTAACAAACGTCGCTGCCGCTAAAAAGAGAAGCACACGTATTCCAGTTTTCAGCTTTATTAAAACAACACTGGAGCACCATAAAACATGATGTTCAGCTTCTAAGCATTTTTATAATTCATTTTATATCTCGCGAAATTTTATAACCCACGCTATGATGACATTTCGCTCTTTGCTTCAAAATCGCAGCACAAATATCTTTTAAATTAGTTCAGACAAAACAATTCTACTAGAGTAAACTGCAATATTTTACAATATTTATGTAATAATAATTATAATAATAATAATTACAATAATAATAATTTGATCGAATCCCCACAGAAGTTCTGAGGTGTTGGACAAGACGAGAGCCACGAATCCTTAAGGTCCTGGTGCTACATTACCATTCCCTATAAGCAAGTGCGACCCCGCACGTTCGGTAAATAAAACTTTTACTTAAATAACGATGGCAAGCCTATAACTTCGTAATAAGAAGCAAGTCGGGTTGGCAGCCTCCAGAGGCGTACTGCATAGGCCGAGTCTAATCGAAATTGTTGAGCCTGCGACTAATGCAATAGGGTTTTAGCATTAACTAAAACTACGATAGCCGAATAGTTTAAAAATTTATTTTAGAGCTACCGGGGAGCCCAAGTACTATTCGATGGTTGAATAATGTCATGTTTAACATCTCCTGGATTTGTCGGGATACTTCGTCCCGAAGAGCGAACGCCGTACTATATGGCCTTTGTCGAACTAGGAGAGCACCATCAGTATTGATAATATGATAAACTTTCGTAGAGTTACCAAGGTCGTGGCCGCCGTGCACAAATATACCCTGGTACTCATTCAACAGCGCACGGAGTTCTTTAACGCCATCATCTCCTAGGGAACAATCTTTGAAGTCCATGTCTTTAAACTTATTCGACATGGCCACACTTGTTCTGTTCTTTTCGTCAACTTTAGTAACTGCTAGATATAACGAATGTTGCTGTTTGTCTATCTGTTGCACCTGTAGAGTAGCCAGCGGAGTTTGTTTCGCTAATCTTTCGCCTTTATATAGCTTTATCGGGCATGAGGTTGCATTCAGCATCCGAACCGGAACATTCTTAGTGTCGTTCGTCAGAACGACCGTTGGTGCTATAATCAATACAATGTCATTTGTGCTTTCGTTATGGCGCATATGAGGTTCCAACAAGCTGGGTTGTTTGTCGATTAGAGTGGTACTACCCGCTAGAATTGCTTCTGTCCTCGGAGGCACAAGTACGCGTTCAACAAGTGTGCCATAAACTGGTTCCAATTCGCCATTCATTCTAAATTTCTGTTCGCTCATTGCTAATGTGCCTCGTGTATAGTCCAGCCGAATCTCGCCCACTTGTTGCAGGAGATCCCGGCCGATGATTACCTCGTATGGCAATGTTGGCGCTACAGCCAACAACCCCTCGAACGTTGAATCACAGAAGCGTATTACCACTTTCGCAGTTCCAGTAATTGTCAAAACGTGGCCAGAGGCGGATCTGATAGAACCACATCCGTGAGTAACATAGGTTCCTTGTCTTGACCTAACTAATATCTGTCTCTCTTGCTGATATAAGCGAAATTTGTGCTCCGATTTTGAAGCAAAGAGCGAAATGTCATCATAGCGTGGGTTATAAAACTTCGCGAGATATAAAATGAATTATAAAAATGCTTAGAAGCTGAACATCATGTTTTATGATGCTCCAGTGTTGTTTTAATAAAGCTGAAAACTGGAATACGTGTGCTTCTCTTTTTAGCGGCAGCGACGTTTGTTAATTTCGGACGTACCTACTAGATGGTCTGACCGTCGTAGCGGTCTTTCAGCTAGCCTTTCGTGCTCCTGGTACGGAACTTACGCGTTTGGTCCAGACGGACGTGCGAGTCCTTGCGCTAGCTAATTAACCTGATTAGACCCTCGAGCAATGTTACATATATAATATGTTTAAATAAGTATGGTGAAAGTCATACCATACAACTTTTATTATCAGAGCGTAGTGTAACGTAGTGGAGATTGTGTGTTGCAGGGATGAAGGCGTTTTTATATTCCGTCTGTGTGTGTGATCGGTCATAGCTGGGCTCGACTAAACGATTTTCATGATTTTGGGCTCACTCGAACCGGCATAGTCAATTTACCGTGTATATACCCGAGATTTTTTTTTGATTTAGACTCTAGTTCCGGATTAGAGGTAAAACGAGGTCTTTTAAGCACATTTTAGTACCCCTCACTGAAGCAAGTTTATTTTTATCTTTCTAATTTTTATGTCCGGATGGTTTTGCTTCATAATAAAATGATTACTGATGCCTCTTATTTGTTTTCAATTAAGGCTCCGGCTTTGGAGTAATGAGGTTTGATGTATGGACCCTCATGGTTTTTCTGATACAAAGTTCGACAATTGGTTCTGCCGTCTTTGGCAGCTGTAAAGTCTTACATGGCAATTTTCGTGAATTGAAAACTGATTGCAGGTGTTGGTTTTGCTCTGCGACCTATGGTTCCATGGGTAGTGAGTATGGGTCCTCCATGGTTCCTGGACCAAAATTCCTAATTTTATTGTGACGTTCTGAAGTTTATAGCTTGCGCTTGGGGCTTTCAGCATGGGAAACTTATTGCCGGTGTTAGTTTTGTTCTAACTTGTGCCGTATTGTGTGATATCCACATTTAGAATATCGACGTATGATATCGAGAGCTGATTGGCTGTGCACGAAAAGGCGTAGCTGTACTTATGCTTCACTACACTCTACAGTCTGGGAATAAAGTTACTAGTTTTATGGTGCACTTACACTTACTACTACCGACACAATCCTCTACTTATTATAGCCCTAGCACCATCAACAACATCATGCTAGGCAAGAACACAATAATGCATGGTGGCAGATGGAGGAGAGTGAACAAAAATTTTCTATATGTATGTCTTTTATAGTAAGACGCCGCACAAATAGGCGTAGTGGCTAGAGGACACTGTACGGGCACAAATGGATTCAGGGTTGACCCGGCATCTTGGCAATAAATTGTTTCATAATTCCAAAAAAAAAAAAGTAACAGGTTGATAATTTTCAAGAATGTTTGGAATCTGTGTATAAACTATTTACTATTTTCCCTTCTGCACCGTTGTACTCGGGATCCTCGATTTGGAACTTCAGTATAGTTACTCCACATAGGCAGACTCTTATCGATTCCCTTCTCGCCAGAGTACTTAGTAAATATCAGATTGAAACGATTCTCACGTGTTTGTTGGCCAATGTAATTGTTAGGGGCTTAATTTAAATTCACGCTTGCCGTTCTCGATATACTAAGCCTACGTTATCGTCCCTATATGAGCTATGTACTAAGCTTAAGTCCGGGGACTGCCGCCCCCCGCACTAAGCTGTTCTTTTTTCTAACGTTATAACGTCCTACCCCTAAAGGTAACATGTTTCTGTTTGTTTATGCGTAAATGCGCTCGCTTTCGAGCCTACTATCGTTGAGCTTTTAGTGCACTACATTCAAGAAGGCACTCAACTTTCGAGGCAACCCCACATCTTTATAGAATAGATGATTAAACCATTACATTATTTTGCCATAATGATGAAGACCATTAGTTTTGCCTTTTATTGCCATAGGCTACATCCAAGTCGAAGGTTGCGATGCCGATGGTCCAAACGAATTTCTATTTTTTCCTAAATTATATTTGGCAATGCAATTTTTACATAGAAAAGCATTAAGATCTCTAATTCTTCTTCTTCTTTTTGCTTTACAATTTTGTTTTTTTTTTCAAACATCGTTAAAGTTCAATATTCAAAGACTATAGTATAGAACTATTAAAGTATTATAGGTACATCGCTTTAAGATTGTATTTACAGAAAAATAAAATGAACTGCAACTTAGCCAAACTCGTCTTGCCATTATCGAGCTACATACTGTAAAATACCTAATGCAGCTTGGGTTCTAACATAGTGGTTCTGGATAATCTTCTAGCATTGATTCATTTATTCATTGAGTGATAATGCTATAATAATGTGGAATTTACATTAAATTGAATGCAGGCTGATTTAGTTTTGTATCCTATCGTCAAGCGCCGCGATGGGATTTACCCAGTACAATGGAAGCCAACTATGGGGACATAAATGGCAGCTTAGTAACACTGTCTTTTTTGCACGTGAGTGAGCTCAATACTCAAATATCTGTCCTGTATAGTCCGGGTGTAGCGTATATAATGTATACATTTGTATTCAGGTAGAAGAACAAAGCTAAATATACGTGCTGGTGTGTTACGCCAGACTACTTAATAGCTATATATAATCTTATCCTATTTATAATTCTAATTTCGTGGCAACTCCATTCAGGCAATATAATTACGATTAATATATAAATTCAGTACTCAGTCGACCGCTGCAACGTAAATATTCGATATTGAAATGACGCCATCAGACAAGCTGGATCTTCTGCGAGAGCGCCTGTCCGGTTTTTCAGCCGCCGGCACCGACACCAACACCCTGAAGGTTGTCGTTGAGTTGTTGTCGGATGTTGCTCCATCAGCAAGCGACATTCGCGAAGCGACTCAGGAGCCGAGTTCGCAGCATTTTATTGCGGCCACCATTCGAAGCAACCATCGAAACGACTCGAAGCGACCGCGTCCTGAACGATGGCACAACAACAACGCCAACTGCAACAGCAGACAGTGAGAACCAAATGCCATGGCTCAATCTTACCGCGACCGAAGGCGAGAATGATGATAACGACTTTATTACTGCGTGTTGGATTGTCGAAGCCGTCGGAAGCAGTCCGAAGCCCCGCTCAATGAAACTCGGGAGCGAATCTGTCAAAGACCAGATAAAAGCGGATCCGAGAACAAGGATGCTCATGCGTTATCGGGACGGAATCTCCGTCACTCGATGTCGTAGCCAAACCGCACCACGCGCTCACCTGCTCGTATGTCGCTTTCGGGCTATTCTATAAGCTAGGCGTCCACCAAATAATATCCGAAAAAAGGTGTCACGCAGCTGCACGTTTTCAAACTGAAAACCCGAGCTTCAGATACCACTTTCCATGTGGTCATCATTCTCACATTCGTGCCATCAATGGTCGACCCGTCGTTTTGGCTGATAGCCTTCCATTTCAGCTAACGCGCGACTGCATGCACTGAAAACTCAGTTCACTAAGTTGTAACATACTAGTTTACAATTTCAAAATTTAGAATTTATTTAATCTTATTTAAATTTTACAGTATATATTCAAATTTCGAAAACATTCAACTCGAATATTATTTTAATTCTATTACGTATTTCGTTTTTGTGCAATTTTTTATGAGATATATAGTTTTGCAGCTAGAACAATTTTTTATTGTTCCAAAAATTTCTTACAGACCATTTTAAATGATATTTTCCCTAAAATTAGTGTAAATGAAATTTGTAGAGTAAGAGCCAGCTTCTTCACTGTTTCGGTTGATGTTTTCCCAATTTCAGTATTTTTTAATCACGTTACGCAATATTAAAAGCGAAATTGCGGATCTGTATGTATATATGTAACGACCGCACTAATATATAATATGTTGGAAGACATACAAAATGTTTGAAATGTGCAATTTTTTCACAGCTACGATAACTTTCTCTTACGTTGTTTTTAAATGTCGAGAACGAAGCATTGTTTGAGTATAGAACTGCCGTAGCAAATAATGATAACAGTTTTTATCATCACACTGCATCTCAAATAATCATGAAAATTAAATCGCATAAAGCCATATATAAAACTGTTATTATGAGTCTTATTAAAAATAGAAAGCTGTAACATTAAACAGCAATAAAACCCGTATCTGATCAAACAAATCACTCGGTATTCGTACGCTCACGTTATTACTTACAGCACCAATAACGTGTACATTTACGTTATTGGTTAGAACTTACAATTTGTTGAAGTGCTTCTAGCGACAGCTAGGATACGATGACTCGTACATCTGAAAGGGCGGCTTATTGACTTCGACTAGTTTAGCCAATTGTAAAATAAGTAACATTTGATGACATGCGTAACCTAACATGACCGACCGTCTCATATCTGAGAATTATTCAGAGCTTAATGTCATTTCAGTGCTATCTAGCGGTTGGTTGTTTCTGGGATAACTTGTACAACCGAAAATGGCGTTATTGGCTTAAATGAGTCTAGTATATTTTGAAATAGCTAAGCTGCGCTAACATTAGATTACCAGCTAAGGTTGTTAGTGATCCCAATTTGTTCGGTCGGTTCTGAAATAGGTAACGTTTGGCAACATGCGCTGAACTCAGATGCCCAACTAGGGAAAAGAGTTGCACTTTCATCTTTCGTGTTATATCTTGCTGATGTGGATTGGGAGTGTCCTTGTTTCAATATTTTACTGATGGGTATGATAAGTTGCAAAAGAAGTTCTAGAACCGTCGTATATCGGCCTTCCAAAATTGGGTATAGTTTTTTAAAAATATAACTCTAGTAACATTTTGTGTAAAATTTACTAGCTATTGCACGATATATAATGGTGATCGCTGCACGATATACCGTTTTATGCCGAAAATTTATATCGTATTGTTTACTATAACTTATCGATAATGTAATAACTCCTATAAAATACAGTCGTTATACAAGAAACACGTTATCGTTGTTTTACGCTCTTTATTGCAAATCCTTCCTTGGTAATTATAAAATGAGATTTTGAAGTATAACTAAGAATAAATGTACTACATGCTCCGCCGGCTAAAACCAGTTCAAACCGTAAAAACTAATTGGTTGTCCGACTAAAAACCTAGCAATAGATGTTCAATAGATGTTGTGCATTTATTTTTGAACCTCAAATCAAATTGTGTTACTTATTGCGAAGATATAAAGATGACAACTGCATCATTTTGTCTGATTTTTAGCCGTCAAATGTTTTCGCCATTTACAATTTCGCAGGAAATGTTTGGACATGGATCACGTAAACAACATATATATATACGGTCGTCATATTTACACGTCAACATTGAATACGGCAGCCAAATAAAAGTACAAGGACCTTATCTGAAACTAGGCTTTGTTGCACTTTATTTCTAGCTAATATGGTGTTAAGATACATAGTATCCATAGTGAAAAGTTGAACCAAATACAGCAAAAGTCGAACCAAGTACAGCTATTTGTCATGAGTTGTAAGAAGCAGATGATAAAGTTTGGAAGCAAATTTCTACGACGTCAAAAGTTGAACCAAATATATACAGTTTAGTATCACGAGTTGTAAAAAGCAGATCATAAAATCACACTATTTTTCAACCAAATTTCTAGCTCTTACTAGCTAGTAATGCTTTTCTGAGCTGTGGTTGTTGTTGTTATAAAGTTTTACCACATCAGGTTTGTATTATCTATTTGCCTCCCGCACTAGATATTACAGCTAGGCCGTTGGATTAGTCGTCTTGCTTTAATTTTACTTGGTCGAATTATTGTAATATTTTTATAACCAACACTAGTTTAATTTCATTTTCGCAGTATACTGTTTCATATAAAAACCGGGATGAAGTCATATCCTAGCTATGTCATAATTAAATGTAGTTTTAAAATTGCTGAACTTTCTTCCTCCACGTTTTACTTGGAACAATTAGTGGACTAAATAAAGCTGCAGCCCAATTCGACAACTCATAAGACATCAAGGTCGACTAAAAGTGCTTAAACAGATATTATCAACAGGAGATACAGCAGAAAAATATGTTAGCTATTTTTGTTAAATGCCGCTCAAGCTAAACAATGGGTCCACCGGGAATCTAACACCGGGCCTTCCGCATGCGCAGCAGACGCGCAAACCACTATAACATGGACCCGCTTGAAACGGTTGGATGGTTGTGGTGATGTTATAACTAGCGAATTGACTTTTCGCTAGCAGTAATTATTATTTGTGTGATCACTACAAAACTAAATGAGTATAAGTCAACGTGCATTATACACGAACACGTCTTGAGGCTGGAAACCTATGTTCGCTAAAAGTAATATTTTTCCATTTTACGCACAAATTAATTTCTTACATTCTGATAGTAAAATAATTCTGAAGAACGCCATTAAAATACCAGCAACATGGTCATACAAAGAGTTAATTTTTAAAGCATATCTGCCGCATTAACTACCGCTTCTAGTCTCAACAAGTTTGTAACATGTTTAAAATATCGGCTGACTATAGACTACAGTTGGTTGCTTAGCCTCCTAGTTTCCTCTAGAAAAGCGATAGCATTGCTTGAGCAATAATACCATCTTTCTCTAAAAGCAAACTTTCAGTTTAGCTAGGTGCCAAACAAGCGCCAAAGTATGCAAAATGTTATAATTTTATATGGGTAGCCTAACACACACAAAATTTAACTACATAACACTGCCTGTTTCGTAATTATGAGAGGGGGCATCAAAACTTATTGCAAAGAATGTTAATTTTATAAACGGTAGCTATGTCATTTATATATTTTGTTAGTTTTTAATAAAGATTAAACATTTTATGATGTATGTTATTTAATGCAATTTACGATATGATTCGTGGGCGCGGTTCTATTTATGTCACGCGTTCAAATGGACTAGGCAAACGACACACAACGTTCAGTTGGGCTATCAAAATTTAAATTTAAAATAGCCTAGCTATTATAATCATTTGTTCACAAATAGTCGAGCTGGATCGTACTTTTATAACGGGACGTTCAGTTGAGACCTTGGATATATTCCATGCCAGCAACCTTTCAGTTCGTGAACATATGCTTTTATAACATATAGTTAACATATGCTCGAATTATCCGCAGACTATTTGAAAGTTTGATTTTACAATATGAAAAACAAACTTTAAATTTAGTATACAAATATAATCATATCAAAATAATTAATCACAGTTTATATTTCGTAAATTGTTTCGGTGCCAAGGGGTTGTCTTAATTATCGATTCCACTACTCCTCACAGATACGGAACTGATATTGTTAATAATAAATATTTTTCTTAACCCAGTTTTATTGACTTTAATCATACAGGCTTACACTCTGAGGGCGCAGAGGGTAGTCGGGGTCAACGGGGGTCGTTTCAAGGGTAGAGGCCATCGGTGAGAGGTCTTCGTCGGGTGCTGAGAAAGCTTTTATCGCGGGTTGGCCGGGTGCGGAGCACTAGGGGTTTACAGGGTAACCTCAAGGGTATGGGACAGGGCGTTGGGCGAGAGGTGCAGTGGGATAGCCCTCTGAACCCTATTTCGGCTTGTATGGGCTATAACGAATAACTGAGGTGGTAACTAGTCTAATTTTGCTTCTATTTTTCCTAGGTAAATGAAATCGTTGGAAACAACAGCATCGTAATGCTAAAGAATGTTGGTGTTTCCACCTCCAGAGTTACTGTTTAACACTCTAGTGTGTATGTAAGCATTCAGGACTTTCAGGGTAAAGCTTGATTCGTGATTATCAGTGCATAGGACAATATTACTAGACGTCCTACAACAAATAAGTTTTAAGCTTTATAATTTCTATGGTTTTGTTATACACAACTGGTTCTGTTTATTAAATTTTGAGCAAAATTTTAAGCCATAAAGACAATTTTATGGCTCTTGGACGGTTAAACATACGTTGCATGTAGCCGGTAACATCCTCTAAGTCATTCATTTTATGATTGTTTTAATGACATTAAAATTCGAAAATTTCAACTTCAACTGATTTCTAAAAAAACGTATATGTAATGAAATCTATACACTTCTGAAAATTTCCTTTGAGGACTGAAGAGACAAGCAAAATAAATCTTCGAAATGCACTTTTAGAAATTGTTGTTATTTGTTGTACAAATTCGAAAATTCCACCTTAGGTAATGTCTCTCGTAAGTAACTGTAGTATAGTGGATCCCTCCGTAGAATGGCGAAATTGAAATGTACACCAATGGTGGCGCTGAAGCTACTACAATACGTTGGCCTTGTGTAAAATATCCGATCGAAAATCTATATTATCTCTAACTCAGGTGTATATACGAGTTCGCGGTTTTTTACTGAACTATTAATATTTTTGAAACCTATAGCCGCTATTTATACCATGGTATTAATCATTTCGAACAATTTTGAACCAGGCGAATCCTTTGAAATGGTTCATATGGAAACATAAATTTTTATGCCAAATTTCTTCAAAATTCTGGCTCAAGTGTTTGGTTTCTAAATTTTAATCAACTATTTTTCATTTTACTACCAAATGCATCCTTTATAAATTTCTGCTCCAAAGGTTGAAATTATATAAAATTTATCTAGAACGATATCGTTTATAAAATGTAGGGATGGACAGAGTGTTACTCCCAACGGAGAGGTATGGGTTTTCATGATCACAACCCACCCATCCCAGCTGTTTGATCGAACAACACCCTGACCAAACTTTTCCGTCGGCTGCTTTTGATATCCCTTCCTCGTGTATCTCGTTACTGCTATACCGAAAAAATATATTGGTTATATATCGGTAATATAAACGTACATGCGAAACAAACATTCCTAAACAGTAGATTATGCGATTACTACGTAAAAGTCACTTTAAACTATTATTTTTTAATAAAATTAGTCATTTATAAATTTCAGGTTTTTCCTTTTTGGTAATTGAAAGACGAAATGAAGAGTTATTTGCTTTTAATATACGACTAAGATGTCCATAGTAGCATAACTGAAGTATTGCTGTGGTATATTTTCTATCATGGGATTTGAAGTGGGCTCAGGGACGTGAATTTGGAACGACAAAATCATGATTAAGGGCAGAGTACTCACACTAGCTTCGTTTCTCCTCGCTTTACGAGTTACCAGTTCTAGCTGCAAGCAATTTGGAGCGTATGCTGGATATTTTAATTTAACTATGAAACCACATGTATTTATGCATTAAACAGTTTTTTTCTTTTGAACAATGATTTTTAATCAAAACGAACTAATGTTTCAGCAGTAAAGCTAAAGGCATTATATGAATGTAGCATGTGGTTCTTTGTGTTCGTTCTGTACGAGTTGACATACGTATATGACTTTCCAATATTTGCTTAAATCTTTCTGTGTTTGAAAAAAGTGTAACAGAAGAACAGGCGTTAGTAAAAATTTGCATAAGTGCTTCGCACAAAATGCGCGGTGATGTACAAATCTCAAGCACAACGCTGTTTAGCTTAAATGTTTGATGTACCTCGGGCTAAAAATATCTCAAAATAAGTGATGGATCGACAATGCAATCGGCTGAATAGAATTGGAACGGAGTTTATGTAAAATGTTTGGTCCTATTGCAGGAAATAGGCACGGCAATGACCGAATTTTCCAAAGGTTGCACAGCGCGGTGTTTTTGTTTTTACTATTGCATTTATGCGGAATATGCTCTCTATTATACATACTGTGTGGATCTGTAGGCAAGGTTTTCTTATTTTTAGTGCCTTAAATTTGTAACCTTTTATATCCTAAATTTGTAACCGAAGGATGAAAGAGCTACTTGTGACTGAAATATTCGGCGGTAGCGCTGTAAATGTCAGAGAATTGTGTAGAATAGCAATCGATTCTGCTAATAACTTCAACGTTTTCACCCGCACAAGCTCGTCAAAATTGCCTCTCGCCACTTAAATACCGTTACGCAAATGGATCGACCGTATCATAGATTCTTTAGCTTTT
Organism: Trileptium ribeirensis; assembly: GCA_030248225.1. Taxonomy (NCBI): domain Eukaryota; kingdom Metazoa; phylum Nematoda; class Enoplea; order Enoplida; family Thoracostomopsidae; genus Trileptium; species Trileptium ribeirensis. The sequence goes on along the minus strand of JASANE010005108.1, from coordinate 51,884 downwards.
CTATGAGTCAGGCCTCGGTAGATCAACAAGTAATAAGTACGGCCAACAAGCAACACATAGTTATCCGTAGGCGGGCGAAGGGGTTACCCGTGGGAGTCTGATTCACCTAAGGGTCACTTACGTACTCGCCCCTCCCCACTTTCTCTCAGAAAAATTTGGCGATAATTGACAGTAATGGGGGAAAATTTGAGAAGAGTTGCTACAAATTGGCAAAAATTTGGGATTTTTTTTCGCAAAAACTATATAAAATAAGCCAAAACTTGGGAAAATTCTAGAAAAATTAGAGAGCATAAGAAATTGTAAAAGTTTCAAAAATTTACCTGTGACTTACACCCACTCATCGGGCCTCCCACCGTTAGAACCACATGGCCCCTGAACCGACAAACTTTGGACACCTATACTGTAAATTCAACGGTCGGACTGCTTTAAGCACTTTAGCTAATGTAGGACGATTCCTTTAGTTCTGAGCACTCGCATAATCTAATCTTGCAATTTTGAACTAAGGTAGAAAACTAGCGGGCATCGGGACTTGCTGCTAATCCATTTAGCGGAAATTCGGGTTTTGAAGATTTTAAATTACAGATCAAGGACTCCACACACACTGCTATAACGCAATTCGCTAAATGCAACTTTGTATAATAGTGTGTCGTGCAGAAACCAACTGCATCACCCCCGAAAATTATTATGTTCAAGTTTGTGGATATTACTGCTATACTAGGCCGTAGAAATTTTACGCAGTAAAATAAATGAATTCGATAGAGTCAAAAAATGGAAGCTATTTATTAATCGGATTTTTATACCATACAATCTTATTAATATTGAGCCACTTGTAGAATTCCACAAATTCTAAAATTGTTACTTCCAGGACAAAAATTCAATAATATTGTTCCAGTGTTTACAGTTAGAATAATTCTAACTTTAGAATTATAAACCTTTAGAATAATTAGTGTTTGTTCAAAATGATTTGTAGGAAGTGTTCAGAAGCGAGAATTAGACAAAACACTATGTCCAAATTGTATTTTGAAAACACATGTCACTGCAGTGAAAACATTGTGAGGATATTTTGTCCCACAATAAATTGTTATAAATATATTCAACATTTCAAGATTTCTGTGTGTACAACTACATTGTTACTTGAAAATTAAATTCTGTATTGTAACTTTTACTACGTCAAATATTAGCGTCGTTATTTTTCTGTCCTACTCCTTCAAAAACAACTTTGCTAGCGTAAACCCTTGATATGTGTATATTTTTCCCGGCAGATTCACCCAATTAAAACAAAGTTGAAAACAAAAGATATTTGGTATAAATATATATAAATAAATTCAACCACAAGACTTCTATGTGTACAACTACATTGTTACTTGAAAGTTAAATTCTGTATTGTAACTTTTACTACGTCAAACATTAGCGTCGTTATTTTTCTGTCCTACTCCTTCAAAAACAACTTTGCTGGCGGAAACCCTTGATATGTGTATATTTTTCCCGGCAGATTCACCCAATTAAAACAAAGTTGAAAACAAAAGATATTTGGTATAAATATATATAAATAAATTCAACCACAAGACTTCTATGTGTACAACTACATTGTTACTTGAAAGTTAAATTCTGTATTGTAACTTTTACTACGCCAAACATTAGCGTCGTTATTTTTCTGTCCTACTCCTTCAAAAACAACTTTGCTAGCGTAAACCCTTGCTATGTGTATATTTTTCCCTGCAGATTCATCCAATTAAAACAAAGGTTAAAAACAAAACATATTTGATTTTCTGACGCAACTGCGGCACATGATCTGATATTTGCTATCAAATTATAATATAATAACAGCTTCTTCAAAGAATTTGGAAGCAATAATTTAGAACACTATATGGTGACTAAATCTCGTGATACTAAATAATCCGCAGAAGTGAAAAAGGTGTATTATTTTCAGCTGCAGGTTACTGGAGATTAACAGATACCTGATTGGCATTTTAGGTTCGTCAATTCTTCACAACACTAACTAATAATAATCAAAGTAGGATTACCGTTAGTGAACAAATCAAGCTTAAAATTTTATATTTAGAGGAGTTAAGTAAAATAACATTATTTAAAATTAATGTGGGTTGACATTTCATGAATCTTATTTTAGATACTCAGTCGGCACAGTGCTAAATAAAGCTGGCTTTTCTCCGTTGCTATTGCTGTTCCCGTAAACCCTTTTCGTCATGGCATGGGCCTAAATGTAACTAAGATGCTCAATGGCTTAATCAGAATTAATTAAAATAGGAAATTATTCTTTAAATTGTACAGAACATCACATTGAAATTGATTATAAATTATAAATGCCAAGATTTCATTATTATTTAGTACCATCGTCGAAGCATAATAACCAACAAATTGAGCGAATTGGGAGGGCAAGTACCCATTGGTGAGCGAAAATCAGTTTACGACATCTGTTCCTGCTTACTATATATTGTAGCATGATATCCGATAAATCGCGCAATCTAATAACAACATGTCCGTACGACCGCAGCTATCATAGCATCAACAACGGACTGCAATGCTGCAAATGAAAAAAACATTTCTTAGTTAGATCCCAGAATCTATAGAGCTTAGCAAGTTGCAGGGGCATTTTACAAGGTTTGTGAGGACTCCGCCCAAATGATTGCGCACGTGTCTAGTAATTAATCTGATTATTGAGGTCCCCCAGGATGTTGGCACTGACAACTGCTCGCTAGCCGTAATACTCAACCAATGTTTCCTATCATGATGTCAGTTAGAAATTGTTTGATGAAAGAGCAGATTTATGCATGTGTTTCAACTTTTGTACAAATTTTGACTCATTCTCAATCGGTTATGATTCTGACCCTACTACTTAGTTGTAGCCAATGGGTGCCAACATCATCTAGAAGTTTAACGGACGCTAAAATCGACGATTTATTAGCCGTGATAATTTGTTCTATGCGGTGTATTTGCCTAACAACTTTAATCGTGATTAGTGTATGACCTTTTCGGGAGCGATTTTTGGTTACTGATTTCGTGGATTCCCCACGCATTGGTTCTGTTACTTTGATGCATTCACAAGGCCACCAACCTATGCACGTTGTGGCTTGGGATCTTTTATCGACAGGATACAGCGCGTAGGGTACACTGGCCTCAATTGTCAAAAAAGAAACATTTGGAACATATATCGCTGCCGGAATTAACAACACATTACGCTTGTGAATTTTCAAGAGCTTATTCGAACGCAAGAAAAATACAAGAAATAGGTGGTAAGGGTGAGGCATCCCGGGCAATATTATGAGCGAACAGGATTGAAACAGGATAACACATTAGGGCGTTTAATTTGGACAACATTCAAGAAAAGAACCACAGCGACCATGTCCTTGCAGCATAACAGACCAAAGAGACAATCATTCCTTCTCCCTCTATTTTAGTGATGTTTCGTTCAGCTATGGGTCGAGAAATGTGCCCTGGTGTTCTTCGAAATTCGCTCAACATAGCGTGCAGCGCTACCACTATTGAAGTAAACAAAAGATGCTGTCCCCGCCGAACTATGGGGTCTGCAGACGGCTATCTATGACAAGGTAAACATGTTGTAAGTTAAGGTATAGCGGAGGGACTTGTGAAACCCTAAGGCTGTCTTACCTTTAGCCAAGTTGAGTCCAGCCTTTCCTAATTTCAAATTTGGTATTACTTTAGGGGTGACTTTCAATTTGTTGAAAGTTGCGAATCGGCCTTATGCAACAATCAAAATAAATTTGGTCGTAGATATTGCGCCGAACTATAAACGTTGGAGGCGCGATATGCGTCGACCGAGCCAAATTTTTAACTGCAACATTTCGGTGAGGGCGATTTGTGTCATTTTAAGCGACCGGTACCTTAACCAATTTGGTTATCCCTAAGGATCTGAATAGCTTTTGTAACTGTGCTACGGCCTTACTCTCTGCTAGGCTCTGGGGGCACATACTGGACTTATATGTGGGGCACAGGCTGAAAAATAAAGAAACTATGAAAAGTCAGCGACGAAGTCGCCATAAAAAACTACGGAGGTTTTGCTAATGCTCGATCTGAGGCCAGGCTTTTATCATATCGTTTGTAATTTTCAAACGGTGTGGGCGCATGCTGGGCGGTGTGTGTTGCCATTACTTCAAGTATTTCGGCCGCGTAGGCTAAAATTTTGACTACAACTAACCCCTAGTGAGTAATATCATGTACTCCGAAAAGAGACTAAATCTTGCTGCTTAAGCGTCGCTCTATGACCTGACGTGTACTACACCTAGCTAAACTTAATGTTCTCCTGTTCATGAATATGGCGATAAGTGGTGACAAATTTTATTTTTTAGTGGTCGGCGGTTCAGCAAACAGGCGACTGATTTCTCGACGCTAGAGCGCGGTCCCAGCTTATACTTATTTGCTAGCAATGCCTAAGCCGACACCCAATTTGGATCTCGAACGCCTAGCGAATTTGCCTTAATTATCCTATAAATTTAGGATGCAGTGCTTCTAACAATTTTGCGCTTTAATTATCATATAACGTTTGGAACCAGAACGCTTAGTATTTTAAACTGGGATTATCCTAGAAAATTTGGATGCAAAGTCGACAAAGGATCGCAACGAACGCGCACCGCTCTGCCGGTTCATGTTACACTCCTGGCTCATGACTATCTTACAAACGCACGTTTCTACTGATCCGGGTTTCATTTTTATAAGCTAGGTCGCCATACCATGGGTCCCATGTAACATGATTTGTTTTTAAGTTTTAAGCTTTGGAAGGCGCGGTGACAAGTCGGTGTCATCAATTTGATTGGATTTTGTTCCAAATGTTCCCTGGGTTTTGCTTCAGAGGTGTTGGCTTCAAGTCTTCATTTATAATTCGGTGCAATCATTTTAAACAGAAGCATGAACAGTCTTAGTTTACCGATGTGCATATTTCTTATTACATATACATATATTATACGAAAGCACAAGCCGAGAACAACACAAGAAAGCTAAGCAAATCGCGAGAGAACTACTAAGAAAGGAAAAGCACACTCTTCCTTGAACGATATTCCATAAATTCAAGTTATCCCAATTCTAGAAGTTTTTTTGCAATATTAACCCAGGTCAGAGGTTTATCCTTTACTAGAGAGCGCCCCCTTTTTTAAAATTTTCTTAACTTAAAATGAGAATAACAAATTTCCACCCAGCACGAGAACTCAGAGGGGCTCGTGAGAGCACACGTCTTTCATACGTCGTCTCAAATCCGTTCGGCCTCAAATGAAGCATGAGTGTCGATCATCCTGCTAAACTACAAATTTTAAAACCGTGACAGAAATAACAAACCCTGAAGCCAAATCCTATTTTAATCATCTCTGCTTTAGCCAAAATTTGTAACCGTGGTCATCTCAGAAAAATTTTCCGGGCTTAACCAAGCTCAGCAATTCATGCAAAACGTGGACCCATTACGTCTAAGTAGTTTTATTTTAGAACCTATCTAAAACCACAGGAATCAGCAATAATTCGGTGAAATTTTCGTAGTCATTTGAACCGAAACTCGACCAGTTAGAATAATTCCAGACAACAATTTGCGTAGCAAATAGGGGACGGGGCGGGTCTACCCGAAGGCGGACGGATAGTCAACTCAAGGGGCATTGGCAACTAGCTACATTCGAGGGTAAAATTTTATACGTCACTGTACCCACGTATATACGAGTTACCGCCTGCCTAACTAACCCACGGAGAAAATAAACACGGCTGCTTAAACGTCCGCACCTATACTGACTGAGTTAGAGTCCACGGGCAGCAGTAGCTGAATTTTTTCCCGACACTCGAGACGTTCTCGCGAAATACCATCGCTCCAGCTTCAACGATCCATACGAAAACGCATGATCAACAATAACCTAAACGCGTCGGAGCCGGTCAGTAGAGTCGACTGAACTTCGCACTGCCGAAGTCGCACTGATTCGATTATTAGAGGCAGTACTTCCTACGTAGAAAATTTTGTCCGTATTGTTCTGCACAATTTTTATTGCCGTTCAATTAGAGGTGAAGGTTGAATCTTTATCAATTTCAAGATTTTTAATTCTGGAATCAATCAAAATTTTAAAGCTGCCTTATTATAGTAAACTTTAGACGGTTTGAACTCAAACCCAGACAAAGACCAAGCATGCGCCCAGGCAAATATATGCCTCGCACCTGCGAATGTAGAGCAAGGTTGAAGCTTTCAACAAAATTTTTTATTTGTTCAAATCCAACTAAATCTTATCGGGGCAAAAGTAAAGGAACTGAATAACAGAAATATTTCAATGTAGTAGTGGTAGCGCCAATCTTCAAAATCGTCCCAAACAATCTAATTCGATCAATGAAATTCGTCTAGATGTCCTGTCACAACTCGACGCTACTAAAAACAAATCGAAAAATACACTGGATATATATCGAGATATATCGCGATACATTAGCCTGGGCAACAATGAAAGTACACTTTGACTCGTCTGTTAAGTTATAATCTTAATATTCCAATTTCACGTTTATAGCACCATCTGCGCCTCATCGCTACCTAATGTATTCTCAGATACTTTAATCCCGTCTATCCAACAGCCATCAATTTGCTAAGATTCAATTTCGCCCATAATATTTTAGGTCAAAAGGTTTGGAAGAGCGCATGTAACAGACCGCAACGGTCCTGTTACAGTAGGAACATTATGTCTTATTCACATGGTCACATGGTACTTGTTCGTATACGCTGGAGTCAAATCTTAATATAAAATCCAAGTTATATAATTACGACAGTTTTGGACAGCAACCAATTTCGTTGAAGTTTGTTTTTTTTCAGCAAGCAGCTTTGGCCTCTATTTAACATTGATCAAAAAATAGTATACTAAGCCTTAATAGAACGCTAGTCGTGTTCTTAAAATACAGCAAGCTATTGCTAGATTTGTCAATTTCACACTAAGTCCACTATCGGAACTATAACCTGTGGAAATTTGAATCAACTCGCTCTAGTAAGCTCGTAGTTATAGTATGACAGCAACAATATCTTCCCAAATTTGACTCAAAATAGCTGGTTTCGATATAAATATTGTGCCACAAAAAGATTGCGCGGAATATATCAACATTTTAAGTATTATATATGTCACTAAGTCTGCACTTTGAAAATTTTATCACCAATTAGTTTAGTCGTTACCAAGTTACATTCGATATTGCCAAAGTACTAGCTGATTTTTGCACTCCAAAAAAGTGTTGTTGATCGACTGTTGTATGCAAGCACGAGGAAATAAATACAAATCTTTACACCATGTTTTCTTTCTTGAACTCATCAAATGAAAAGAACCGTAGGATCTTCCGCCGGTCAGCTCCTGAGTTATAGGGGTTACCGTTAAAGCACCTCTGATGGGCTTCCAAAATTATCACTAGAACCTAAAAGATTCAAATCACCCAAATATGGACGAGTAAATAAAAATCGTAAAAGATTGGTTAAATTGATAAACTGTCAAAGTGGTGAGAATCGAGGAAAGTGGGAATTTAGGATGGCGGGAAAAATTAGGAAGCATCGCATCCGAAAAACTGGGAATTTGAAAAATATTGAATTTGGTAAACTAGGTATTTGGGAAAGCGGAAATTTGGAAAATTTGGAAATTGGGAATTTGAGAGCTGGTAATTTGGATAAATTGCAATCTGCGGAAAGTAACAAAATAGGAATTTGGGAAAACTGGTAATTTGAAAATTTGAAAAACTGAGAGTTTGGGAAGTGGCCAAACTGGAAATCCACCGAGAATTTTATACTAAATCGTGAATTATTTTTTAGTCTAAGATTTAGCCTTAGCGTATGTTTTACGTTTAGTGCAAGGCCTTGTCTTAGTATAAAACTTTGACTAAGCCTAAGCCACACAGTAAAAGTACACCATACAATAAAACTAAGCTTTAAACTAAGCTATGCGTAAGCCTAAGGCTGAGCCAGCGGTTGAGGTTGAGCTTAATCCGTTAGATAAACATAAGCGCCGATGCTCAGGTCGTAGGCAAAGTCTAGGAGGTAAGCTAAGCATAGGATTTAGCCAGCGCAGATTGTTTAAATTCTCGTGGGTATACCGACAACTAGAATATCCAAAAATCCAGCAGAATTGGTGATGAAAATTTGAAATTCCCACGAGAATTCGGAAAATTAGATCCTTATAAATTAACTATGGAATTTGGGAACTTATAATATTTAACCTAGTTTACACGTTCTAATCACCGTGGCGATACCGAAAATTATAATATTTTAAAATCCAGCTGAATTTGTGATATTGAAGATTTTAAATTCCTAGGAGAATTTGGGAAACTAGATCTATTATATGAATTAAATCTGGAATTCTGGAACTTATACAATTGGAAATATCTGTGAGAATTTGGAAAATTGGAATGCTTTACATAAGCCACTCACCGTTTATGACTTGGTCCGATGGCTCAATGAATAGATATATCGCAACATGCTAATAGCATAAATTATTCAGAAGAATAAACCATAATTTGCCTAATTTCAAATTTTGTGGTTTCGAAATTATATTTACAAGCTATCTATTAGCCATATATCGATAGTAATTTTCAAATCACAACCTATAAAGTGGTTTCATCAGAACTAAGATTTGCTGTATAGCTGAAAAAAGACCATAGTATTTTATTGAAATATTGTTGTGCATATACCTAAACATTAAAAAATAACGTACAAAGCGGTGGCAAGTTACGAAATCTCAACTACCGTCGCACGAATGAACTTTAGCGCACAATGCGTAATTAACCACGAAATAATATGGCTAACATTATGAAACACCCGTATTTGTTTTCCCATAAACACAACAGGGTATATTTATAGCAATGCACTTGTTTTTAAGGCTTCTATAAAATCTAGTCAGTTTATATTCTTACAAGAATACTTAGAGTTCTTAACACGTCTTTGTGGTTGCTTCTGAATCTAAGACCATGTTCAGCAACCACAAACGCTATTTATATTTATGACCGTGACGTATTATTAGTTTGTCAAAACTAGGCTTACTTCTCGAACCTTGACTAAAGCTCAAAATTTAGAGCTAAGCAGCGTTGTGCAAATCAATAGGTACAGTTTTAAGTGCGTGGTTTTATTGACGTTATATTAATTTATTAATGTATTTTAGCGAAAGGTGCTAGAAGTATCGGAAAACTTTATGGTAACATGAACATACATTTAATATCAGCTTTGGTCAAATGCATGATCACATAAATGCAGAACCTAAGTAGAAACTCACTTCAGTAATATTGATTATCCGATCCAAACATACTCTTGTTGCGGACAATATTTATAATGATTATGCGCGGCTAAACTTACCCTGTGTCCACTTACTATCCTATTTTGTGAAAACCGATGTCAAATCCATATCCATTGTTAGTGAACAAGTAAGACAGTGGATTGGATCCATTGCTAGCCCAGAAGTCGTGATTCGCAATGGGCCAATAACAGTTCTACGACAATTATTAGATTTCACTTAGGATTCGTGTCTGTTCGCGAACAAATTCAATGTAAATGCGACGGCATAAACGAAAGGGTTCTGTATTTTGTCATTATGTTCGCGAACATAACTCTCGGTAATTCAAAAGCGATAAAATTTCATTAGCAAACAATTTTAATGTTCGCGAACAGAAAACAACAAATTTTTGCTTGAGTTGATAGAGTTCGATAACACAGTTTTTCAAATAACAAAATAGGATAGTCAGCGGGCGCAGGTTAAGTTTAGTCACGCATTACATAACGTGAAATGGCCAAAAATGAAGAAAAGTTATAGATTTATAAAATCGTATCGATATCGCTAGACACATCGAGAAAAACATTTTGAGCCATCCATGAGACCGATCTGACCATCCGTTGCTGAATTATTTGCACTAACTGTGCGATCTTAATTAAATGATACAGGACCCTACTACCTAGGGTAGCTGGGAATAGTTTTATAAACCCAAAGACATAAAAGTTTGTAGCAACTCGAAATGGTTATCTCAAAATATTATCTAATTAATGTGCTTGGTTTCGCCATCTTTATATATATGACAATATTTTGGTCATGCTGGACAGCTTAGTGATGCTAAATTGAATGAATAGTTAACTGGACCAGAGAAAACATAATTTGACTGATCACCTGAATACACGTATTATTACGAAATAATGCGGTCACAATTCTCTCTATTGTCTAGATGAAAATAAGGTTTTATCGCGTCTATTATGTCTGCAGGCGTTATAAACTGCGTGGTTTTGAACAGTAGATTATAATTATTAATGCAAACATGTATTCGATTCCCAAAATATGAGCTGCTTTAACACACCACGGAAGCGATATTTGCAGGCGATGCACAGGATATATATATTTACATCCATAATTATTATTAAGAAGGGTTAGCTTGTGATGGCATGTACAAGATTAGCTACAAAACCAATATAAGTAGAACTAAACAAGGACTATGACATAAAAATCAAGATACGTGTGTGGTTAACACATTTTCACTTATTAAAAATTTTAAACACATTATTACAAAACGAACTGCAGAAATATGTTGAGGATGCAAGCCATGGGGTACAAACGTCCGGTACAATCGGCTCCAGCGTTAGGTAATTTCGACGAGAGTCTGCGTTTTGTCTTAATCTTTTTGTAACTTTGGTTACAAAAATTTGTCATTCGGCTTGAGCGCGCAAGGTAGGAGAAGATGGTTTGAACTTCAGGAGGTAAATGTGGCTGAGTTGTAGCCAGAACATTGCATACGGGGGGGGCAATATTTCCTAGGTGGGCACAGCGTAACCCCGCTTGGTCTACATAGACATGTACTTCGGTTATTGTCATCCACCATGGTAAGGCACGTGAGGTTGTACGAGGAGATGGATCTTCCCTGCTCTCTCACTCTATTGGCTGTCCCCTTGAAATCAGGCCAATCATATTTAACATATTATGATAGAATAGTTTTATAAGCGAAATATTTAATAATTTAAACGTCACATACAAATTTTGACCCAAAAAACAATAAGGTTACCACTGTAACCTAAACATATTGCATTGCCTGAGACAATTTCATTCTTCCTGACACGGCGTTTAGATAAAAATGGGTCCCCATAAACATGGATGATGTAGCGTTGTCAGCACAACCTCGGAGTTGAAATTGTTCATCGTTGTGTAGTGACAGTTAATAGAGTTACTTTACGTATTTACTATTAACATCGTAAGGCCATGGAACTGTGGAAGTGGAACATAGAATATGGGACACATCAGGTCTCTAATTATCACTTATGACGGTCATGACGCTTTTCAGGATCCACACGGCAAAATATTAATGAATATAGATAAGTTTATGAAGAAAGTATTTCTCTCTTGGTAACTTCACAATTTCAATGACTCATCTGCTTATTAAAGGAGCCATCGAATCGCTACATATTTTTTCAACTTGATAAGATTATTTCTGGATAAAAATGCAGTTCTCAACGCTAAATGTTTCGTTGCGTATTGCATGGCCTTGGTCGAAATTCTTGGCATATTTTGTGTTATAAAGTTCTGCTGACAAGTCATCTGATTATGTTTAGGTCTTCATCCGAATCGTATGAATCAAGAGGCTAATCCTTGAGCTTCAATGTTTAGTAGAGGATGGGGTGCATGTGATCTTGTTTGTTAAGAGATCTAGTGCGGCGTTCACGTTATAATGTCCCCATGTTTGGAACGCCTGTACCACACACAGTGTCAGGCACACTGTCGACAATAGGGTGTCTTAGACACTCCATGATTATATAAATTTTTTCAAGGATAGCTAGTTAGAGGTATAGCTACATTTCGACGGTGTCAAGCACACCATGTCTTCTTTGTAGTTTTTGACGGTCTGGGGCATGATCTTGTCAACAGTCACATGGTCTAGATACCATTGCTGAGATTTATAAAAAATCTACATTTTTATTTTATTTATTTTAATTTTAGCCAGACACAACAATAATAACTATTAGCAATATAAAAAAGAACTAAGAATTTAATGGTGTTGGCAAGGTCAGACTTGGGCCAGTACTGGCTTCTAATAGCCTGCCTTGACTGTCCAACGTTTGTAGATAGTTGGAGAGACGTCTTTTGAAAATCAAGATATTAGTTGAATCAACAATCTCCGAAGGGAGTGAATTCCACCAAGGAACAACTTTGTTGGCAAAGAAATATTTTCTAATATCCAAACGAGATCTCTTGATCTCAAGTTTAAAGTTATGACCTCTAGTCTGGGATAGTTGGGATCTAGAAAAGAAATCATCAAAATTTAGTCTGACCAGACCATTTATAATTTTATAAACCATAACCAGATCTTTAATAATTCTTCTACAAATTAAGCTTTCAAGCTTTAGATGTATCAAACGTTGTTGATAACCTAAATAACTTAATCCTGGAATTCGACGAGTAAAATTTCTTTGAACATTTTCAAGTAAAATTATATCTTTTCGAAGAAAAGGATTCCATAACTCTGAAGCATATTCAATGCTAGGTCTAACGAAGCATTTATAGAGTTTCAGAAGGAATTTGTAATTTCGAGTATTAAAACATAAAAAGATTAGATTAATTTTTAAATGCAATTTTGCATATTGATTCAATATGATCAGAGAACTTTAACTTATCATCAACTATAACTCCAAGATCCCTAATGTTACTACATTTAGCAACGGAACTATCTAATAGACAGTAATCAAATTTAGTATTTAGATAACCCATATGTAGAACAAAGCATTTTTGAACTGCAACCGATAACTGCATCATAACTAACCAATCAATTACATTATCAAGATCACACTGAACATTATGTAAATTACAACCAGGCATGAAAGAATAAAATAGTTTGGAATCATCAGCAAATAACCTCGGTTTTAAATATTCTAAGTGCTTATCGATTCCATCAATAAAAATAGTAAATAATGTAGGACCCAAAGAACTTCCCTGAGGCACACCTGATAACACAGGTAAAATTGATGAATAAACGTTGTCGACATAGACCATTTGATAACGAGAACTAAGAAAATCAGAAAGTATAGCAAAATTTTTACCCTTAATACCATAGGCGTAAAGTTTCTGCAATAATTTTGGGTGCGACACTGAATCGAATGCACGGGCAAGGTCCAAATAAATACAGTCAACGTTATTTTTTTCGTCTAACATTCTTGTCCAGATATTAATAGTATCAAGGAGTTGAGTGATTGTAGATTTACCTTTGATAAAACCATGCTGTGTACTACCAATTAGGTTTTCAGCTTCAATATACTTTATAAGATGGATATTTATAGCCTGTTCAAATATTTTAGAAATTACAGGAAGAATACTGATAGGACGATAATTTTGAACGAGAGATTTATCACCCTTTTTAAAAATTGGAACGATTTTTGCAATTTTCCATTCATTGGGAATAATACCTGTCGTATAAATAACATTAAAAAGTTTCAGAAGAGGAATAGTTAGCTCATTCGCGCAGTTTCTGATAAACGACTGAGGAATATTATCAATACCACAACAGCCGGTTGGCTTGAGTTTAGTAATAATTTGTAAAAGTAATTTCGCATCAAAGTGAATATCCGGCATAATCTTATCACTGATACTTAAATCTGATATAAGCAATCCATTATCATTAGTAAACATAGAATGAAAATATTCGTTAAACAAGTATGCTTTATCCAAGTTATTAACAACAGAACTAGACCCATTTTTCAGAGGAGGGATATTGCTCGGATTTGTAAGTTTATTACGAATAAAACTCCATACTCTATGATCATTACCAGAGTTTATTATCCTAGTTTCAGTATTCAGACAATCAAGTCTCTTATAATGGCGAGCCAAAACTGTTGCATTTTTCCAAGATGTCTTTTTGTGCATATTTAAAGGGTCTGATTTCCATATTTTATGGAGGCGAAGCTGTTTTTTGTGGGCCTTATGAGTTGCAGTAGACCAAATAGTCAAATGTCTTTTCGATTTTCGAGTAAAACAGGGTACAAAATTATCAATACAATAGAGCATTACTCTTTTTAAAACAGACCAAGTTTTCTCAGCATCATTGGAGTGTATATCAAGTAATTCACTCCAGTTTCGCGACGATAAGAAGTTACGAATTTCAAAATAGTTAGCACGTCTAAAATTTCTATAGCTGTAACAGTTTTTTGTAATATTTAAACAAAAAGGACCAAATTTACCATGCACCATAAAATGATCTGAATTTACAAAGTTATTACCAACATACACGTCATACACATTATCAACAGAATTTGAAAAAATAAGATCCAAAATACCTCCTGCATTATGCGTAGGATGAAAAACATATTGCTCAAGACCAAGCTCAGTGAGACGGGAGGAAAAAAGATAGTCAGGACCAGAAGTGTCATGAGTTATACCATCCCATTTAAGTTCTTTATAATTAAAATCACCCAAGATAAACACATGAGAATTAAAATTACTAAGAACCGACGCCAAGTGAAGTAATAAAGAAGATGTGGAATCAAACTTGTTTGGGGTAGGCGAGCGGTAAATAACACCAAGAAAAAATGATTCTTGTTAGAAAGGTGGATAACTAGCCATAATGCTTCAAAGAATTTATTAGAAACCGTATCAAAAGTCCTAACTTGATAACACTTGGGCATAAAAACAATAACACCACCTCCTCTACCAGTACGAGAAGTATTATCAGCCCGAAAAATATTATGACTAACAACAAATTCAGAAAATATAGCATTAGAATCGTCTGAATTTAGCCAAGATTCAGTTATAGCGAAAATAGTTGATTGATGCTGGTGTAATAAATAAAGTAAATCAGGAATTTTATTTCTAAGCGATCTTGCGTTAATAAGAATAAATGGAACAAAATGTCCGTTGTGCCCAGCGTTTAGCGGTTTTCCAACTGTGTTGACCGAGGCTTTGTAATAATTTTTCCATCACGGATAATAAGATTGTGTTCACCCGCAGCTCTGCGCTTTTTTAATTCAGAACGTAATATAGCATCCGCTATCCGCTCTTTACGAGTCATATCTGGACGAACAAAAGGATTAAATTTAGCAGACGTGAAATCTTCATCGGTTTTCATAAGATGCGAGGCACGGAATAGAAAGACTTTACGTTCAATAACCTTGCGTTCAGCAAAGCACACTTTAATAATCCGAGAGCCATTGGATTGTTTTTTACCATCGCGAAAATTGCTGATAATAGAATCCACAGGTATATTTAACTTGGAGCAGTAATCATCAATCTTGGCTTTATCCAAAGCATTTTGCTGTAAATCAGAGCTAACTGACGAGGATTCAGGCCATCCGACGATAACGAGATTGGATTTTTTATCACGTTTTTCGAGATATTCCATTACTGCTTCCATTGCGGCGGTTGTTGCTGCTTTTGTTGCCTCGATAATAATTTTATTTATCAGGTCTTGAGAAACAAAATTACTCGGCTCCGAGGATTGGGAACCTGAAGATGTTTGTGGAGCAGGTGGAGCATAGCAGTAGATAGAGTTAGAGGGGCTACCAGATTTAAGACGGTCGAATTCATCTTTTGAGGCCACAGGAAGGCACGTTTTACAGATATAGGCAGTATCTGTTTCCCGAATGACAATACTAAGGTCAGACGCCGATAGTCCCATGCACTCGAAATGGATTTGATGATTGCAATGTGAGCAACAAACCATGCATTTGTGATGTGGTTTTGAGCACCAACAAATATCAGAAGACGAATTAGATCTTTGATTTTTGCCCATCGTGTAAAAATCAAAAAGAAATAAATTAAAATCTGGGAGTTTAGTTGAAAACAGAGTGTCAACCAGATGGCAACGACAAAACTTTGTTCGCAATGCAAATAAACAATACTATAAGTGAAAATAAAAGCAATGTAGCTAACAAGACGTCAAAATTCAAAGCTGAATATATCTAAATAAAATGAAATATACTGGTAGAACTTCAGCATCCCGAAAATTATCACCAGTGCCTCTTTCTACACTTAACTGAAGTTGCTCGCAGACTTGTTCAGCGTACTATATAAGTTGGCTATCAAGCGCTGGCTACCGTCTTCAAAGCAGTGAAAAAGACGGCTCCGATTCTAATGTCTGATCCATCATAAGCTGTCCCCAACTTTTTCGTAGGGTCGTAGTGAGCTAGGACATTGCCTGATTCCAGCATTGTCTTCAGCTTCGTGTTAGATTCTTTCTCCTTGTTTCCCCACTACGAAGATATTCCTTTCTTGGTCAGTCGGTAAAAGAGCTTGGCTTTGGTTGACATATTCTCCAAAAATTTGCATATAAATGAACAGAACCTAGGAAGGATCTAAGGCTCGACACGTCAATCGGCTCAGGCACATTTCGCCCATCGTCCACTTTCGGTCCCTTGGCGACTCCTTCCTTCGACAGCCGATGTGTGAGGTACTCCGCATGTGGTTGTGCGAATTTGCATTATTCTAGCCAGCACAAAAGTCTTCTTTCCAGCAGTCGTTGCAGAAGGCAACGTAAATTCTTTAAGTTTTTTTGGCTTTTTTGCGCTGGTCAAAGTGTCGTCCATTAGACTGCAACGCCATTCAAATCGCCTGTGAACTGCTCCATTATCTCTTGGAAATATGCTAGAACAGACAGCTTATCCCGAAGGACAGGCGTATTAACTGTAGCAGCACTCCGCGGTGTGTGCTTAGTGCTAGGCATCGCTGACTTTCCGGAGTAAGTTGAACTTTGTTGTAACAATCTACGAGATCTATCTTCGAAAAGCCGTATCCTCCGCCCAGTGTTCGGATAAGGTCTTGTCTGAGAGGCACCGGATGGCGATGTGTTTGCAACTTGAGACTGATCGTTAACCAGTAGTGGTCGCAAACCCGTATCTTTGACTTTGATTGGCCAGGTGTAAGCGGTTTTCGAACTGGAATCACAGGCGTTCAGTGTGCGCAGAATTGCACTGCCTTACAAACTCCCTTCTTGATACCTTCATGGTACGCTTTGGCGAGATTCTCCTGGATTGCGGATGGCACTGGCCTTGTTTTCCTGAAGACAGAATTTGCATTAGTCATGAACTTGGTGTGTCATGTTTTAGGCTAATTAAGCCCGGTTTTTGACATTATCGACTGTAGCTATGTTATAAGGTATTTATAATTATAATTATAAGGTAATTATAATTATTGATTTAGCTTAACTTTTCACAGCGGATGTGTGTAGCTTGCATGTCAAAACAATATCGACGCGATATGCATTCGTACGAAAAATTTATATTTTAGTGCCAAATAGAAGCAAACCTGGCTGTGGTGTCTTTTTGATGTTAGATCCGAAACCTTGTCTAAAAGCAGTAAATAATATACCATTCTAATCGCGTTGATGAGCAGAGTGGAATAGTGTCACAATACGGTTAATTTGCCCATGACGTAAGGGGCAACGTCTATTTACGAGAGACTTAGCCTAAACTTTAATCAATAATTCATATGATTTTGATATGGTTCGACTCAGCTCGTCTGAGTAGACCGGTATCAAAATTTGAATACTATGTAAAATTGTATATATATTTGACAAAAGTATTTCCCAAAAATTTCGAGTAAGCAAAGTATCGAAAAAATTGACATAAATATTATTGTAATAAAGATTTTTACCGCCGCTACGAACACAGTCCAGTGGTACCAAAATTATTTGTGTTTCTTCAAAACTACCATTTTGGGGCTGAAGGCTTAGAACGTAAAGAGCCTATTTCGTTATTATAGAATATAACTTGTTGAAAACTGATTCCAGATGTCTCGCGTGTTCAAAGACATAATCATTGCATTAGGTTTATACATGATGCAGCGAGTCATCATCAATACTCCCTACAGTTTCATTATCGTTAGTATAAAATGTTTATAACAATGAATCTAAGTAAATTTTAATTAATGCTACCAATCAATACAGCGTAGCATCTAGTAAATGTGTGGAATGATTTGCCCAATGATATTGTTTATGTTGATACTTAGAATATCTTTAAAACACGGATTTCAAAATGTATCTATCCGTATGTCATAGATGCTGTTGCTCCGACATCCCGGGATGTGGGGCAGTCGTGGTCGGAGGGAGAATCATCTCAGAGTGGGGAGAGGGCACGGCGGAAGTCCTCACGGATTGGGTGCTGAAAAAAGTTAATAACCTCCATCCCCCCGTGCCGTCTGGGGTGGTGGGCGGGGCACCTGGGAGACCGGCAGGCTGGCAGAGGAGCAAGCCCTGTGGGGGCGTAGCTCCCTGAGCCCCTGTTCGGCATATATGCCAAATGTAATTAGAACCGATGGATTCAGCACATGTTGGCTTTATACACTAAATTTTTTTATCTTTACCATTGTTGAAATAAATTGGTAATCTACATAGTTATTTGGGTTCATGAAGTCATTAATTCAGCGCGAATCTTATTATCTCTGCAGCTTTTATGGCATTTGCTAACGCAGATATGTTATGCTTGGAAAATGTGTTTTGCAAATGACCATTGACTACGAATAGTAGCCAAAAATACATGAAATTCAACAGAATACTACTCATCGCTATTTCTGAATAAATTTACCCTGTTTTGCCTCCAGATGGGCCATTATGGTTTAACCATAATCCATGACCTGCTGGCGATGTACATGATTAAAACTTGGGTTTTTATAGCACCTATAACTAAGCATCGACTAGCAGATGCGATCACGAGGAGACACAAAATACAGCTAAAATATATTCTATTGCATCTCTCTTAATTTGAATATATGGCATATATCTAAGATATATTTATGTATAAAAATACTTGAATTATTTTAGGATTGGATATGACTGAGGCGGATTTGCGACAAAGTGCGAAATATATACCTTGGTTTTACGGCACAAACCAATACGATAGTCAGTCTGGTACTGGCGGCTTTCATAAGGTTGGTTTGTTCTGCTGATTTTTTATGATAGAATGCATATGTCAGTAGATTTTCATAACATGGTTGACTGATTTGTTAACAATTTTCTTGATTTTCTACATTATAAAAATGAAGCATTAAAAATTAGTCAGAATAGTTGTTGAAGTTTTATTAACCATTTAGTTTATATGTATATGTTATTGATACATTTGTCAGCGAGTGCATCGCTACGCCATGCACTAACCGAGTATGTCATGCAGCCACTGTTTACGCATGCGTTCTTGTTCGGTCGCTTTGTGAGATTCCTTAAGGTACCGAACAAACTGATCCCTGATAGCGTAGCGGCTAGCGTACGAGACTCGCACTAAAACCATCCAGGTTCAAACCTAAAATGTTGAGCTAAAAGTTTGAAATGTGACCTTTTTTCGTTGCCTAGGGATTTGATCTTCATACCAGATAATTCGTAGTAAAATGACGTTTGCTTATTCCCTTTTGCCCATTTTCTTCTACCTGCTACCTTTCTACCTTTTCTACCTTTTGCCCATTTTTTTTACCTTACACGCAAATGCATCTTTTCCATTTGTACGTTTCACCTCCTTCCCCACATCATTCAGCATTCGATCTTATTGTGTCAGTTATTTTAGAATTTGAACAGTCAGGTAATAGCAGCCCTGGAAACTTAGCGTACTGTAAGCCTTGGGCACTCAATTTACTTTACTTAATACGTGCTCATATTGCGGGCGAGGAATTATCCCCTTGAGGTTTGATTTACCTCGAGGCCTCGCCTATCCATCCTGCCCTTGAAAGGTAGCCTGATCTCACTGAGGCTCCGCACACCCCGCTCCCAGCGCGCGTGCAATATTTTGGCAAAAATCCGGTAAAAATGAGTAAAAATTGGGCATCATTGAGAAAACTTGAGAAAATGAGTGCCAAAAAATTTGAATATTTCAGTTCCAAAAAATTTCAAAAATATTTCCCCTAGCGACCTTACCCATTGCAGCCGCTAAACCTCGCGAACTGGGACCTCGCCCATGAATGCTTCACTTAGAAAATTTGGATTCAAGTATATACAATTCGTGTGAAGCTTGTCATGTCATTACGGCTTCGGCAAAATGGAACTCGGAAAATTCTATTTTCCGTCCTATCCGTTTGCCGCATAACAGTTTCGAAACTATTGGTCAAATTCTGGCGCAGAAGGGCATTTTATGTAAAGGTAACAAATCTGCAAAATACATTCTCAGAGTCTACTGTCAAGTTTACTTTTGTCTTGAATGCAAAAATATTTAATTTGGCACCGTTAGAAAAATTTGGCGGAGTTTTGTATATTAAACTTCAGTATTTCGAACTATAAAATATTTGTAACTCCAAGCTGTAGTAAATGTAGTTTTCTTTTTTCCAGGGACGAGACGTTCTTCCGAAAACAAAGGATAGCAATCCGTTGCCCGATGAAAAGGTTCGATTGAGTTATGGCATATTACCGTTGCAAACTGGGACTAATAAGTTGGCAAGTCAGCGAGGAATGACAGGATTCGGAATGCCGCGAGATATTATCGATCATACCAAATGGAAACAACAGTGGTAAGAGACGGTCCACTATTAAACTGATGTTGGCGGTCGATATTTGTACCGTGAAGATTTAAAGTTACAAGATATTGATTACATCCATAAATTTACTTTGTGCATATAGTTTTTAAAGACAAAATTTTTCAAATTACTGGGTAATTACTCTGTTACACGAACAGAACCAAAAAAAATACTATGCGCACCAAAACATGAAAGACCTACAAAATTGTAAATGAAATTTTTTTATATCATATCCAGCTTTACAGTGAATGTTTTTTAACTGATGGCTTCGCTGAGTTTTCACAGAATTTACTATTGTTGAAAATATTTGTTAAATGCAAATATCCTCCGTGCCGATCCCCCACTACAACACCTAAAATTGGGAGACCTGAGTTGTTAAAGTGATTTCTCAGCTGACCTTCTTGTGAAATTTATAGATTTAAAATATCGAATTTCAAAATTTAGCTTTCGCGCGGAATTACAACGTTGGAAGTTGTTTTATTTTGAAACCTAAGAAGCCAAAGAGCCTTAAGATTTTTAAGTACGTTTGCTGAAATTATATCCCGCACAGTTAACTTTGTCTGAGTTGTACTGGACAATTATTTCTCAAATGTTTTCCGATGAAGAGTGATACAAGGGTTGCGGAGGGTAAGTGTAGGGATCGCTAGGAACGATCCTGTATGTTAACTATTTCATCGTAACAAGGATGCTTTGATATTATTATCAAAGCAAAGTGTGTGGTAAATCTACTATAGTTTTGAAATATTTAAATCAATAGCTGCTTTTAATTAGGCTACAAAACACATATTTTTTTGGTTACAGCATAAGTTCTGTTAGTTATTTTTGTTAAATGAAGCTCAAGCCAAATAATGGGTTCACCGGGAATGGGACACCGAGCTTTCCGCGTGCGCCGCAGACATGCTAAATACTACACCATAGACCCTGATCATAGCGTGTTCCGCTACGCTATATATGCTAGCGTAGTGAGATGCTAGATAACTCCCTTCCGGAGTGGCGGAGCGAGCATGCGTTGAGCTCTAGCTGTGTGAAGAAACTCCGTGCATGGGATCACGTCGAGTTAACCAATTGAAAAGATCCTCAAGCGATCATACATCGGAGCAGCCGAGATTCGAACTCGAGCCTCTAGTCTGCAAGCCTAGCGCGCTACCACTACACCACAAGCCCCGATCACAACATGTTCAGCTACACTATACATGCTAGCGTAGTGAGATGCTACTACAGGGCTGGTCGTTTCTGGAATATGGTCAATTTTTCGACATGCAAAATTTTGTGCAGAATTTGTCTATGACTTTCATATAATTGATCAGTCGTATAAATTGTGTTGCTCAAATTGTCAAAGCTATATAATATTATGTCCTGTCCAACGCCTTGCATAACCCTTAATTGAAAGGCGGTTTACAAATGTCAATCATCATCATCATCATCATGCCCTGTCATTTAACATTAGAATCAAATTTTGTACATAAATTTTAAATATAGCTTTTGTGGGCTATATTAATATATCTAAAATTCCGATAATACTTATAATTAGTAGACTCGAGACTTTTAATAGACCAGTTACAGCTGACAACACCGAGGTAAAATATGTTAAATTGTTGCAAGGATTTTCAGTGATCGAATTACCACAATTGTTTGTCTCATAATTATTTTTGATTTTTAAAGGATTGAAGAATACGAAGCAGCAGAACGTGAATGGGTCGAAAGTGGTCGCGGAAAGTTAGTGGATGCCCAAAAATGGGAACACGAGGACGAGACACGACGTCGATTACGTTCTGTTGGGTCACGATCGGACGTTTCAGATGTAATGTCTTTATCGCTTTGACGCTTTTAACGTTTGAGTTAATTTTCTGTTCACAGAATTTTATTTATAAAATGTTCACGCTGCTACGGGAATTGGAGAGAAATGTTTTCATTCTTTTTTGATACATGGCCGTGACTATATAGTACACTTGTAGGTTCACTTTTCACTACATTGAATAGTGAAGAGTGAACACTCATAACTTTCTATCGGTGCGCAGATTTCAATAAAATACACACAAGTAGATTTATCTCATCAAGCCGAGTCGAATAGTGCCCAACATGACCATATTCCGAAGAAAAAATATTTGGGTTCCCAAGGGGGTCAAAAATTCGAAAAAAATTTTCTCAAGGATGTGGGCAAAATGAGTAGTTTCTGAACCACCTCATCAAGCTGAGTCGTTTGATACCAATATCAGCTCTGTATCTTCAAAATTGATCAAATGCGGGCTTGCGGGATAACGGAAAATTACCAATTTTTGCGCAACGATGTTCATAACTTGCAATATAAACCTTACGGTACAAATTCCACTAATAATCGACGTTAATTTAGTACCAAAAAGGCTTGCATTTTATATGTTTCGAAAAATCTATACTGCTTGTATTAATAAATCACTGTTAGCGAAATGAAGGCAGCATACCAAAAACAAAAAAATATATTTACTAAAAGCATCCTATGAAATTTAGTTTCTGTATGTTGAGACTGTACAACTTCACTAGGCTACCAATTTTGTTTGCTGATAAGCTTATGTGCTAAATTTCGAATTTGCATGGGTACTAAAATAATTGCTGTAACTATTTTTGGTTATTAATATAAAACTCGAACACGTCTTTCGGATTGCGAATAGTAACGAAGGAACTGTAGCGCTGCCTACTGCCCGACCCCGTAAACAACTCTATAGTTTAACTTTTTCATACAATTAAAAGAGTTATTGCATTTATGACTAGATTTGTTTGAAAAGGTTTATTTTGTATTTGGTTTGATTTCTGCATTAAAAGGGCTTATTTTAAATCGTAGTTGAGAGGTTGACCTTTGCTGCACTTCACTAATGTACCTATAACGCATAAGGAGATATTTTTGCTTTGACTGCGTTAAAAGGACTTATTTTAAATCGTAGTTGAGAGGTTGATTTTGCTGCACTTCACTAACGTACCTATAACGCATATTTAGATATTTTGCTTCAGGCTGATGCTGATCGTTCAACTCAAGATCAAGAAGCTAGTTATAGTTTATCACTTCGTGAAGACGCGTGATTACCCGACACTCTTAATATGTCGTTCCAAAGGAATATATAGTTGTATATTCAATCTGTTTAGCTATGGTTTTTGTGAAAAGTTAACAATTCATTACATTAAGTCATTTGATGAATCTTATATATGCTCTTGTGCTATACCATGGGTATACTCTTTATATTTTTCTTCTCAATTTAAGTAAAACGCCTGGCGTGTTACGTTTGATTTTACAATTTCTGAAAAAAAAATTACTACAGAATGAACTTTAAACCACGTAGCTAAATCTAACCACATGTAGTTGAAGGTAAATGGAACGAATACATATCAAAACATGCATTGTGACTGTTCTGGATCCTTGTGATCTATTCAGTTCCATCCTGTCGTAGATCCCTGTGATCTGGCCAATTGAAAAAAGAGTCGATGACGATCGATACTGCAAGAGAGTGTGACACCCTTCAGCTTTTATATATAAATGACCGCTTTTATGGTCTTTTTCGGCGTTACATCTCCCTGGCTTATGCTCACCATATGGTAGGTCATAAACATGAATACCACATCTAAGCCCAAAGACAACGCAATTTACACCTCGTACATGTTCCAGAATCACCATGTTATACCAACCCAGGTGCTTAAATCTTCAAATTGTACACCACCCATGTTCCTGGACTATGTGTATGTGAAAAATATTTTTAGTTGAATTTAATATACTGGTCCGCGAATGTGAAGGGTCTGAATTTAGTCATGAAGAACATGGGTGGTGTATAAATTTGGTGGTTCAACAACAAGGATATGGTAATCACGTTTATAACCCTCCATGTGGGTCATTAACTTGGAAGGGGTAAGCCAGAAGCGAACTTGACGTACCGCTTTCGATTATCGATCGACTATTACGTCAATAATTGTATCGGCCTGTATTTTTAATTCTTGTCGTTCCACCATATAAACATTAATATTTTGGCTCTCGTTGAAGTGCTTAACCACATTAAATTTCTATAGAAATTTTTGTAATGAATTCGTCAGTCTGTTGTTGCTGTGGCCGACACTAATCGTCTTTTAGGAGTGTCTAATTTGAGATATTTTATGTAATTTTAAAACGCAGCTGGTTATTTACCCGCTCAACCATTTTTAGAACAGAGTTAGCATGGTGTCTAGATTATATTTGCCTAATAGCCGTTGATTTGGGATTTAATCGGTATACTTTAATTGTAACGAAGCTGGTTATTTACCCGCCCAACCATTTTTAGAACAGAGTTAGCATGGTGTCTAGATTATGTTTGCATAATAGCCATTGATTTGGGTTTTAATCGGTATACTTTAATTGTAACGAAGCTGGTTATTTACCCGCTCAACCATTTTTAGAACAGAGTTAGCATGGTGTCTAGATTATATTTGCATAATAGCCATTGATTTGGATTTTAATCGGTATACTTTAATTGTAATGAAGTTGGTTATTTACCTGCTCAACCATTTTTAGAACAGAGTTAGCATGGTGTCTAGATTATATTTGCATAATAGCCATTGATTTGGGTTTTAATCGGTATACTTTAATTGTACCGAAGCTGGCTATTTACCCGCTTAACCATTTTTAGAACAGAGTTAGCATGGTGTCTAGATTATATTTCCATAATAGCCATTGATTTGGGTTTTAATCGGTATACTTTATTTGCATATAACTGTCATACAAACATATAGTTACAAGCTGTTATGAGAACAACATTCTTGTTGAACTTAACACGAAGTCGGCAACATACGCAAAATTAATTCTGGACCAATCCACCCCAATAAATAACATATATCATGATGCAAAATTGCATAATGAAATGTTCTTAAGCCAGCTTTACAGATCCCTCTTATAAGATGTTCTTGTTTTTGGGAAAAGCTTTGTGGGTTAAATTTCATTTCTTCAATCTTGTTTGTCATGATTTTATTTATTTATACGACTGTCAGTTGGCGAAATTGTAATTCGCTAGAGTGAAGAATATCATAGACTTTTCGTTCAGAACAGGACTGATGCAGATCAAAATATAACCTTGTTTTGCGTTTAACTTTAGCACGGAAAATTAATGCTCAAAGAAAAATTATGTCACAACAACATAAAAGCCGCATAACATACATCTCTACCATCAATTGCTTCAACCGGATGGGCTAACAACGGACAGAGTGACAATCTTGGCTCCAGCAAAAAATTGTATATTCATAGAATGGGAGCCAAATCCGTCCCAACTCCGTAACAATCCAGAGAATTTTTGCGCTTCACAGCGTGTATTAATGTGATAGCGCGGGCGTATTGTACGCAAATTGCAGAAAGAATAACTGTTAATGCATGCTGGCACACATGTCTATAAATCGCAAAAAGCTCTGCCATCAGCAAAAAAATGGATTCGCTTAATATCAAACTTTCCATATTAGTGCAATTACGCTATCGACCTGGTGAACGTGGTCAGAAAATTTTGCCTTATAGGTACGATTGGCTAGCGTCGCATTTACGTCAGACATACAGATCACTACATCATGACTGACTGACTACAGCTGATGGTGTTTTAGATTGTAACCGAGCAGCCTAACTATAGAATTGACAGGTTTTGCAAATTTCAATAATTTAAATCGGTACTCGTTATGTTGTTGAAACGAGCGATCGTAGCGAACGAGGCCTTCCCAGATAGCGCACAGTCGGGCAGAAGTTACTTTACAGTCCATATGTGTCACGCTAACTTGTCGCTGCACTGACAGATTTCTTAAGTTCTTTATTCAACGCGTAAATAAAAGTAGCTATGCTCATTTATTTCATTTTGCTTTGATACAATAATTTTCTACCTAAATTGTTCAAAACCGACAAAACCTGGATACTTTTTGAATTTCTTTTATGGCTTTTGAAAATTTTGACTAAACAAGATTTTACCTGTCGGGTTAAAACGATGGGCTACTGGGGTTATGTAATCCGTTTAACAGTTAGCTTCATGGCTTTAAGCCTACATACATTCGATATGGCCGTCTTCAATATACAAAGCATAACAATGAGCCGTAATCTAAGCTAAGACCTTTATATAACCCCTATACTATTAGATTAAGTCGGGGAAAGGTGGTGGGGGCTGGCGCCCACTGACCCTCCGCCCTAATCTATTCTTTTTAAGGATACAACGTCGCGCCCTTCACCATGACTTGGGCCATCACAATAATCATGCAAAACGGTGCACGGTTACTTTGTTGAAAAAATTTCAAGTTTCATCATCTTTTCAATTTAGATGTGTCTAGAGGATTGGACTGGGTCTATAATAGCTTATTAGTCTATAGCATGACAGAAATGTCTAAGACGTTATGTACGTGTCTGATTAGCAGCGACGCTATAAACGAAAACTCCAATTCTGTAGCAATAAAAACAGCAATATCATATTTTAGAACAAATATGCGGCATTACTTCTACAACACAATATTTCCTTCAAGTTGACGAAATATGCAAATTAGCGATATATACGTGGTTAAGGAGGACAGTAACAGTAAGCCAACTGCAGTTCGCCCACGATGAGCAACTCCATTTGCGCGAGGCCATAATCATTCAATATGCCGCGACACTCTCACCAAACGAAGTTCCGCCGTTGTTACGCATCGTTGAACGAATATCAGGAGCATAACGGTTGGTGGACGTTTTGAACGCAATGGACCCCAACGATGGATATCGGTACCAATCTTCGCGCTATATTTCCCGAATCCCTACAGGTTCCAACTGAAAATTGTCATGGTTTTTCATTTTCAAAAATATCTCTTCAAACTTCCAGTTGCGCGTAAAAGGATATATCCCATTCCATGACCATACCGCAAATTAGATTTCAAGGATCCTGCTCACACAAGCATCAGCCATACGTTTACACCCGTCAACCCCCTTGGCCCCACTCAATAGGATGGCCGGGTGCGATTTCATCGCAGCGAGCTGTTTAAGAAATCCTTCAGCTATTTAATGCACCCTTTTTAAATTAACTCTGTCTTTTTTGCAACGTTAATACCACTGTTCAGAACAATTATGTCGCAATCCCATTGTCAAGTGTGCTACCATATACGAAAACACTGCAACACTGATTGAAACAATGTGTCATTATGCCGGCATACCGAATCGTACAACAGCATCAGTGTCTTCCGAAGCAGAAGTCTTAACGTAAATGCTGACTCCAGTCCTAACAGCCGATCTAAACTTTGGGTAATTTCAAGTATCCTTGACTGTAGTTTCAGTAAATCTTGCCCACCAGCCTTCCATACAAATTCAACCCCCACAATCCTGAAATTAGGGAGCTTGTTTTTTCTCTCAAGCCAAGTGACCAGACCATTGCAACATTCGGCAAACAAACCGTGAATTTAGAAACATTACTAGACGGGAACATTGACGAATGAGATTCATGAAAGCGTTACAGAATTTACTAGACGGCTGCGTCATTTGATCTACTACAATTTTTAGATGAATTCGTTGTGCGTATATTATCAGTCATCATGCATTCATTTTGCCACAGTATGTCTGCTCCCACGTCGACCAATATGTAGGGTGGCGTCGGATGTTGTCATTGTTCAGGAATGTGGTTGCCAACTTTTCATCATGCATTCATGTTGCCATAGTTTGTCTCTTCCCACGTCGAACATTATGCAGGATCGTGTCGAATGTTGTCATTGTTCAGGAATGGGGTTGCCAAACCTTTAATCATGCATTCATGTTGCCACAGTGTGTCTCCTCCTACGTCGAGCAACATGTAGGATCGCGTCTGATGTTATCATTGTTCAGGAATGGGGTTGCCAAACCTTTCATCATGCATTCATGTGGCCACAGTGTGTCTCCTCCCACGTCGAACAATATGTAAGATCGCGTCGTATGTTGTCATTGTTCAGGAATGGGGTTGCCATACCTTTCTTGTGACCTTGCGTCAAGTTTATGACATAGCGAGCTTGTTTAATTGAGGTTGATACATTCTCGACATGAAGAGTATTGTGAACATGGAAAAGCGACAAGCCGTGACTGCTGCCCACAAAATTTTCCCAACCCATTGTTATCTAAAATACACAAAAACATTAAACAGCCTTACGACTATGTTCAACTTCGGCAGGTATAGTTGCGGTGGTTACTCTACCACCAAGAGTCAATATTTGCAAGATCGTTCGCATCCTAAAGCTGCTCAGCGATATTTTGTAACACGCCGGTGAGAAGGACAGAATTACCGATTGGCAGTGTTCGCAGCAGTAGGGTGGGGGTAGGTTTGCAATCGAGTGTAATTAAATGTACTGCGGGTTTTCCAAGGATGTGGAAGTTGATGGGGTAACGAACAATTTTATAGTTCGCAAGCCGACAACTGACGCTGACCGTATTTCACCATCCTTACTCACATTTAACTTTTCAAATAGTCGGATTTTGCAACGGAATGTCGGCAAACTATCTTTGACTTGTACTACCAAGATAACCGTGGGCCTACTCTCTCTGCAATTGCGTTCGCTATGACATACAATACCCTCCCTTAAGTAAGTAAAGCTACGTAAGTAATGCGAACGCACGGAATGGCACAATTTTCGTAGCAGGACCTGCGATTGGTTCCATTTCAATACCATTATCTCAGATTTACTGATATTTAGCACATACGCTTACAGACACTAGCAGCACTTGAGCCGGCCCGTAAAATCTGAAAGCCAAGAAATTTCGCTGGTGATAGGGGTTCTAAGTCAAATCCATCCTCGCAATAAACCACAGGAAGGAATTAACTTTCGTAATAATTTCTTCGACAAGGGTACAGAGTTCCAACAATGCAACCGATGTGCAATCTAAGGCTTTGCTCAAAGAACGCGCGATAATGCCTACTAAGCGCTGTTAGAACCCGCCCATCTGCAGAGCCAATTCAACAATGAAGCTGCAGTTGATGCCATACTTGGCTGGAAGACGCTAACGTGGTTCGTTTTCAGAATTCTTTACTGCCGACCATTCTTGGCTAACAAAATTTTGGATCTTATTGAATTGCGAAGCGCTGTTCGACATAATATAACGTGGTATACCATGTCGACAGGGTGTAGGAGCTGTATTGTTTCACCGTTTCCATGATGGAAGCGAACACCCGATTGCCAACGCATCCAAAATCCTGTCAGAATGTCACCGAAACTACAGCCAAATCCAGAAGGAAGCCATGGCTATCGTTTTCGATCTGAAGAAGCTTGTCATCCTGCAACTAACGGAGCAGCTGAACGCCATGTCCAAACTTTCAAGCAGGACATGAGGGAGTCACTGCTTTCCCTGAAAAAAGCACTACTGGAGTTTCAGATGCAATACCGGCGGACCCCGATTTGACACGGATACTCCCCGAGTGAACTTCTCAACGTCCGACAGCTGCGAACCAAGATTAGTATCCTAGTTCCGCCTCCGACACATCTCGCCCAAGGCAAACAAGCCAGAGATGCTGCAAAATCTCAGCGAAATGAAGTCTTTAAGATCATCCGAATGTTTCAAGTTGGAGATCCTTCTGCACGCTATACTATGACCTCCGACGCGGCCGTGGCTGATGGGTCCCAGCCATCGCCAAGAAGCGAAAAGGATCCCGCACCTCCAACGTAAAGGTTACTCGCAGCGGCCGAACCTGGCGTAGACACCTGGAACAACTGCAACCACGCTACCCCACGATCGAAGATGACGAGCCTAGAGAACTCCCAAATACCAAGCTCAAGTCAGAACACCAATTAGCTCAGACCGTCATTGGAATAGAACCGGTGGACGCTCTTGAAGCTCCCGGAGCCTCCTCGGCGGGACCACCAGTAGCACCTGCGACAGTCGTGTACGTTCCTACAAATCCAGGAAGATGCAAGCGGGCTCGGAAGCCGAAGAGGCACTTTTCGCCTACATGGTAAGCCTTAGGCTGAGCGGGGAGGCGTCAGGGCGATGTTTCCAGATTTATTCTGCGAAAACATTGTTGTCACTACGCTAGTAGAGAATTAATTTGTGCTCGAAAATTTCATGTAGACGTTGATTACAACATTGACTAAAGAACATTCTACAAATTTCAGTTTGTTTAGATGTTTCTCGAATGTTGTAGCTATGTGTGTGTTCGGGTATATACATATACCGCTGCGCAGAAGCGGTAATCAGTGTACCTTGAGTACCTAGCGTACCCATTGTACAGATTCGGCCTACTTGTTTTGCTTTCTACTTGTTTTCAAATAAAGATCTTTACTTTACTCTCTAGTCCTTGTGCTTACCTACCCTCCGACCCTCGGATACAACAGACGCAAATTGATTTACTTTTTTGTATGAAACTTATTCATTCACAAAAATCAAATACTACTATATCCAATGACCGCATCTGATTGTTCAAATAGATTTGCGCGATGACTCCCAATGATGCAAAGAACCACCCAATTTAACTTATTCTGCAGTCTTAAAGCAATGCTGCCGCATATAAAAAAGTGAGAAAGAGCAAGATTTTCTGGCTCCGGCTCGGCTCGGCTGTTCGCGACTCAGTCCGGCTAGGCTCTTGTGAACCAGTCGGGCTTGGCTCAGCTCTTACAGATGAATCTTATGCGCGAACAAACTTCAGCTGCGTCCATCGACTATCCTATTTTGTAATAGCCGATAAGGAATCGCAAACCGTTGTTACGACACAAATGTCGAAATTTCATCGATTTTTCGACAAAAGAAAATTAGCTAAATCAGAAACAAGTACTAAAAATCACACCGTGTGTTCGAACAGAATTTTGACGATTTTTAATTTGCAGTGAAAACTTATCTAATGCCTATCAGCTTTTGATTTGTATTTGTCTCTGTTCGCGAACAAATTTAGCGTAATACTGACGTCACAAGTTATTCGTTCCTATGGTTTATGTCACAGTGTTCGCGAACAAAACCAACAAATCCAACTCCGGTAGACAGTCTTCCACAGAAAATCGGCAATTTTCGTTGAATTTTTGCGACCACAAATTTGCCGAATTACTATCTCAGAGCTATGTGTTCGCGAACAATTTTGTGCCGGATTGCGGTTCAACAAAAAACGTTCGATAACAGATTTATGAACCGAAATAGCAAAATAGGATTGTTGATGGGCGTGGGTAACGTTTACTGTCGCATTATGCTCTGGCTGGGCTCGGCTCTTATGGAACTATGTCCGGCTCGCTCGGATCGCATCTTCCGATTGAAATCCAGGTTCCGCTTAATAAAAAAAGTTTCGGTTTGAAGAGGAAACATAATACACAAACGACCTATAGTTGCTTTTGGAGCTTTTAATAGCGTCGAGGTTGTCTTGTTTATTCTTGTGGCTGGCTGATTATTGTACTTATAACAACAGCACAAATAGCCATGTTTGTTGTTATAGAAAATACCTTTTAATAGCCGACCTCAGTCTTTCCAGATACACTTGGGTCAGCTCGCTCAGCTCTCACAAACGCATCTTAGGCTCTGACTCTGCTCTTCAAACATCATGACAAGTTTGGCTCTTGAGCCGAGTTGAGCCGAGCCGGGTACCTAAATTCTCATATCTATCGTATCATTTTCTTCACTTTACAGTTTATATAATAATATTTTAGCGATAGATATTACGCGTCGCGAATTTATGCTTATCTTTATATTCTATATCGTCGTTTTTAACAATATATCATTGTTTGTTGGCAGTTCTTGTTCGTAACATTGATACTCAATTTCGGTTTGATCAACGCTTGATGGCGTCTACAGTTGTCCCATTTCATCGTCATTGTCCCCTTCGCCGTCGTCCAAATCAAATTTACTCAAGTCAGTTGGTGCAAGTGTTCGAATATCACTTGCAGCACGTCGAGCCATCAGTTCTCGTCCATCTCGAAGTCCTTGGAACGTAATATTTCGCCAGAACGTGGCCAGTCCAACCGACGATTCTTCGCAGTCGCTAGGAGTTTCTGGCATGATTGCTCCAAGTGTCTCGGGTAGTAGCAGAACAGCAATTCCGCCGCATACCGAGACCAGGCCCATAATAATCATTGGCAATCCCTTGTTTGTTTTTGCAGCAGCAATAATAAACGGGATTGCAACGGTGCTCAGATTTCCTAAAAATGTTCCAAATCCGGTACCGGTACCACGAAGCGGTGTTGGAAACAATTCGCTTGCGAGCTGACATAAAATTGCAAATGAACCTGAAATTCCAAATTTGCTTATTGCAGCCATCGCGCCGACAGCGGCCGACGGTGCACCGGCAGGGAGCTGAGCCGTGCCAGCGGCAGCAACACCACCTAGAATCATCATAAACGACATTGACAAAATACGACCGCTGCGATCGAGCATGAAACTGATGGCGATTCCAGCCGGTATTTCCATTATCATAAGTAATGAAAATAGGAAAAATCGATTCCCTTTAAGATTGTCGACGTTAAACGCTAGACCAGTGTAAACAACGGCATTTGCTATAAATAAAAACGCAAGTATTAAACTTTTGGCACGTAAATTAGGAGTTCGAAATAGGTCGAAGAACGATGCACCCGAAGAAGACGAAGCGGTCGATGCGGTTGATTTCGATAAGCCCCGTTTGTCATTCGATTTGGGCACAGGATAATTTGCTTCTGAGCAATACAGTAAAATTTCACCTTTTTTAAATGGTACCTGATTCGCTTTTGCAATTTTTTTAACAACCACACGTAAATCATTAAACTTTTTGACAGTAAGCAGCCATCGTGGGGATTCGTCGATTAGTGGCCAGTAAGCGAAAAACAATATGAAAGGCAACGTTGAAACCAGCTGTAGTGTAATCCAGTGAGTACAAAGCCATGCCACCAGGCCAACACTAGCGGCGCCCGTCGCAAATATTGCAACCATAACGGCAGTTACAAAAGTGCGTTTCGACGGCCCGACGATTTCCAAGCAAAGAATGTACGGAAAAGTCCAGCCAGAAATGATCATATTAGCCTGAAATGTTAAACATTTATAAATAAGCCAAGATCAGGCAACATCGCTGTGGATCACCTTTGTTTGATTCTGAATGCCGTGTGAGTAAAGTAATTTTCCGACGATACGAACGGTTGTGGAGACGCAACCAAACAGAATCACTGAAGCAATAATAATGCTCACAAAAGCAACATCACAGTGAGCTATGCCAGCAAAAATTAAACAATTACTGGAAAAACAAACTGGCTGGAATTACAAATACTAGGAAATGGTCGACTATTAATGCGATGCTTAATTGTAACTGCTCTACCACAATTTCACCTGAACGTTACGACAAATTTGCCGATTTTTGTACTCAGAAAATCATCAAGATTCGATCCAAGCTTCGTCTTACTGCTATGGTATCCTCTGGTACACCACTATTTCACATGAGGTAAATTACTTAAGTCTACGTTTGCTACCTTATTAACTCGACCAATCTCAAGTGTTGTGTCCTAGACATACTATCACCAAACTTTATAAAAAGGTTTATTGAATATCATTTGTAACAATTCAGATAATAAACGAATCCATTCGTTCGACAGTTATGCCTGAACGTGAGAAAATAGCAGGTATTTGTCCACATCTTAAAAACCATAATTGCAAAGTTGATGACATGACCAATTACAGTCCAGTTTCTAACTTATCGATCATCTGCAGACTGATTGAACGAGTAGTTGTAGAACAACTCAACGAACATCTTGAAACTAACAATCTGTTATCGAAGTATCAGTCGTCGGTCTACCGCAGACGGCATTCTACCGAAACTGCACTCACCAATGCAATGATATCCAGACGGCTTTTGCAAACACGCAAATTATGATGCTGGTTGGTAAAAAATTATCGTCGGCGTCTGACACTATCGACTACAGTTTGATTCTCCAGCGACTGTTCAATGTTGGAGTGATTTCTCAATCCCTTAAATGGTTTGAGTCGTATCAATTAATTTGCAGCCAATGCGTTTAAATCGGAAGCTGTGTATCAAAAGCGAATATAGTAACCAGCGGTGTCCTGCAAGAAAGCCTTATCGAACCGATACTTTTTAACTTAGCCATTTCTTTCCTCCGTCGAGCTAATAATGGAAGCTAGTTTCCAAAGATAATAGATATGCTGACAACATATATATCTATAAGAATTTCCACATTTTTGATCTTAACATCACAATAAATTTGATGCAGGATCTGCTACTCCAATTAAGCAAATGGTTTTAGTCCAATCAACTCAAGCTAAATGAGACCAAAACAGATTTGATCTATTTTAGTGTTCGTCATTTCGATGGCCCGTCATCGTAATAAACAATGTCATGATTCAACCATCTTCTATCAAGTTGCTTGGTGTAACCCATGACAGTACTCTATGCTTTGACGAGCACATTTCCGAGCTATCTGTAGCTGCTCTTGATAATTACGCGAAATCAGCAGGGTGCGCCTGCGCTTGGATATCGAGACAACAAAGAGTATTATTCGAGCATTTTTTATGCCCAGGCTTGGCTACTGCAATGCAGTTTTCTGCAGCCTTTCATCACACCAACTGCAACCATTTCGTTGAGTGCTTCACACTACTGCCAGGGTAGTCATATGTACAAAACGTTCTGACAATATATCCCCAATTTTGCTAGACCTGCACTGGCTACCCTTGAAACAGCGCCTTCGTTTTAAAGTAATTATAATCGTATGCAATGCTCTCGCGTCAAATACATCTGTATATATTCGTGATATTCTATTTATGCAATGTTTCGAGGCATGTTGACGAACGTATGCTGCGGCATGTCTCTCTCAGAACCAAAAGCTTTAGCTTCATCGGACCGTCGTTATGGAACGACCTACCGTTGGATCTTCACAGTTCGAATCTGACTGCCTTTGAATTAAATCTAAGCTTAAACTCATCTGTTTCCATCATAGTTTCCTGTTTTCTTGCTGTGCCATTGACTTGTTTTCATTTATTTATACTGTTTCCTAACGTAGTCTTATTTAAAGCGCTCTTGCAACGCATTCTGCGAAAAAGGCGCTATATAAATATATCATTATTATAAGTAACTGCAGATTTTTTCGCGCTATATTAACTAATTTCTGACCATAGCGTAATATTGTATTGGTTATTATAATCCATATTGTGCGCATTTAAACAAGCTACACCGAGAATATTTCGAAGAATCAAAAAATTTGTGGTTTCAGACAGTAATTTTATCATTTTCAAGTCATTTTGGGCAATATAGTTTCATGATAAAAATTTTCGATAAGTGCAATTTATGAATTTTTGCTAAACATTTCACGAAAACTTTTCTTACAAATTTCGTAGTGATGCAATGAGCTTGTTATTTGAACTAATTGAATTATCATACAAAGATTCGTATAGTGAAACAAACAAAAACTCGAATTACGTATATTTTATACCACCAAAAGTTTATGAAAATTAGGACTCTGTGGAAACTAACTTTGAATAAATTTGTTTCACAGTCGGACGGAGGAGGGAATATTACCAAAATTCTTAATTAAGTTTCACAGTGGGTTTGTTTCTTGAGAACGCTCTCAGCATCAGAATTATCAGTTTTGAAGATAATGATAAGATAATGTAATTGTTTTGGTGACATTCAACTCAGCCCTTCCAAGCCGCTAAGGCAAATGCTCAGATTACCATATTGATGATTTGGATTTGCCAGTGA
The DNA here is from genome assembly GCA_030248225.1 of Trileptium ribeirensis. Lineage (NCBI taxonomy): Eukaryota > Metazoa > Nematoda > Enoplea > Enoplida > Thoracostomopsidae > Trileptium > Trileptium ribeirensis. The sequence continues at coordinate 15,922 of JASANE010005108.1, read as the reverse complement.
AGCCGAAAATTTTCCATGTTATTTTTCTTGGCAAATCATATAATACAGTCAAATGTTCAAGCTGCACCGATGAGCTGGGTGGTCTAATTAAAAAACCCATCACCGTGACTTCAAAAGTCATGATTTTGGAATTGAGGAGCTAAACGGAAAAAACCCAATACATGGTATTCGATACCGTCTCTCAGGGTGGTGTGATATATAGTTATTTTAACAGTTTTGACGTTTATTACAGATGCAACGTAATTGCCTAGGTAGCACAGTAATTATAGTAGTTTACATGTAAACATTTTCCGGCAGAATATCCATAAAAATAGAGTTAAAATCGCAGAATCGGGGGCAAATTCAGAAAAATTATATTGGTACTTGTCCTAAAAAGTTGTATGACGGTGGGGTGATACAATCGCAAAAAATCGGCTTTTCCATGTTGGTATATCTTAATACTAGTGATATTCGTGTTTGATATTTGTCTAATTGTTTTTTTATACTATTTTCACGGCAATCAGAAATAAAACGCGAAGACCAAATTTTAAATTTGCTTTCCTAAAACGACAAGAATTAAGGACCCACTACTAATTAAGGACCCACTAAAAGTTCATTGTTAAACGTAATCTCAACTCAAAGCTCAACCTCAACAACAATTTTATTGCAAAACGGATGACATATAAATACTAAATGCAAGTCAGACATTTTAAAATTTGTACACAGTTAAAGGATAATCAAGATGGCCGGGCGGCAAATAAAATTAAATTTGAATCAGTACCTTTTACTACTAATCAAACGTTTGGAAATAAGATTTATATAGTTTACAAAAACGACCGTAAAATAGGTTAGAATTTTCTGTTGTTCCTAATGCTATCGGCTGTTTTAGATGTTTAAATTCTAACACATACATGTCGGCGGGCGGTCATGCCATGGGGGGATCGCGGCCATCCCGGGGTGGGGTAACCCCCTGGCCGGACAAATTTACCTAAGCGGGTGAGCCGTGACGACTTTTTTTGGTCCTCGCAGCCACATTTTTCGCGTATGAGTGCAGTTTTTGCAGACGCAGCATTAAAATACAAACCCTTTTGGAAGCATTAATTCGTTACCTAATTTTTGGAGCTCATATTCTGGGCATAATAATGGCGTTTTTTTCTTATACATAAACAAGCCGCCAAGCCCCCTTCGGAAGCTGGGGGAGGTCCGGACCTCAGGGTGGGTTACCCCCTGCCAGCATGTATGTTCTAACATCAGCTACTCAGTTGCTGAAATAGTGCATCTAAAAGTTTGTTTGGTATTTTTTGTTTGTCCACCTTATACACAGATGATCTCTAGTTGCGTTATTGGGTGCTAATTTTAAATGCGCTACTGCTAGCATGTACTTTATTATATATATGCCAGGTTAACGCGTAAACCTTTACAATGTACTACGTTAGGAAAACTACAATTTTTCCATACTGTGGGAGGTGCCAGAAAATTATGCCCACATAAAGTGTAAAGTGTACGTGTGACCCAGAATTATGCGCGAATACATTATTGCCCAAGTTGCATCGCGTACACAGCAAATTTTCAGTCCATCAGTAGAGGCTACCAGTAGCTCGCATAGATTTGTATGTGAGACAGTAGGCACTGTCGCGAAAATTAGTATATGGTTCCTTTAATGGACTCTGTGCAATAGGCATAGTGGTTCCCTAAAGTGAACGATTACCACAATAATTGTTAGTACTCTTTAATGATTATTATAAATATCGCAAGGTGGCTATATTAAGTGCGCGCAGTCTGCAGTGGGTGACGCTTGAACCACTGAGTAGCCTCTTGACCCAGCGATGCAACAAATGTAACACAATGAGACACCGATCAGATTCAATGTATATATTTAATTACCGCTGCCGTTCAAATTGGATGGTTGGTTGTCCAGTAGTGAAGTGAAATAACAAAAAATAGATCACTGTTTCCATCGTATAACCTGAGTACCGAAAGTCCTTCGCGAATAATCCATTATGATGAAGTTAGTTATAGTAGAATTGTTTTGAAATGTATAGTGATGAAACTGCAAAGCTACTGACATTTGTTTAGAATTTGTGGGCTATGCAATACTGGAAGCAAATCTCGACGCCCGGTTGCCCTGGTAAAGCACAAGTACCTGAGCTTTGACGAAGGTACTCACTCGCATACTATGATTTACTGCATGCACAAACCTCTGTGATAGCGACTCCCAACACACTGGTGGTGCCTCCCATTCGAAATTTATGGCGTAATTTGGCCAATGCGTCAATTACAGATTTGTCAGTTTACTAAATTGGGGTTTTGTTTTTTTTTGTTTTTTGTGGGTGTTGTTTTTTCTGTTTTTTGCGTGTTTTTTGGTTGTTTGGGGGGGGGGTGGTGGGGTGGCGTTGACAAACATTTGGGAAAATTTGAGGAAAATTGTGCAAATTAACAAAAATTGGGGAAAGTTTCAGGAAAAAACGCGGAAAATTCCAGCAAAATAAGAGAAATATGTTTCAAAAATTTCAGTAGTTTTCCAATCCTGTAAGTTAACCTTAGACCTCACGTCTTGCTCCCGCTGAAACTATCTGCTCACCTGATTGTAGAATACTAATTTCCCTGTAGAAAGCAGCTTATCTAAAAAGGCTAAACTGCTAATTTTTAGGAGTAATACCTACAGGGTTGGAAATTTTTTTAAAACAAGAATCAAATCTTAAAATCCTGATAAAAATTCCGGCTTGCGACAACTGTTAACATTGCAGTTTGTAAAGGAGTTGGCTTAGTTAGCTATGATAAAATCGTTTAAATAAGACAGTAACATGATTAAGAAACAATAATACCTGAATTGAGCGCAATATGACAACCATCAATGGGCCTGGCGAAGCAGCGATTAGCGAACCCGGCAATATGCAGACGATCAATGCGATGAAAAATCCAAGCTTTCGCCCGAAGTTATCTTGAATCAGCGCAAACGCAAACGAACCAACTGCAGTAAAAACATTGGAGCAAAAGTGAATTGTCGTCAGCCACCAGGCACGGTCACAAACCAAATTCCATTGCGTTATCATCGTGTCAGTGTATTCGCTTCGGTCGTATTCCCACGCGGTACAAGCATATGTTGATCTGAAATTATTGTACATATAAATCGGACGTGATCGATATTTATAGCTTCAATGAAATAAACCTGTGGAAGAAAAACTGATTTACGTAAAACATTTTAGGTATCGGGCATTTATACTTTATGTTCATTTGAAATTGTTTAAAACGAGTTATTAATTATACCCTTTTAGAAAACGGAAACAAATCCAATGTGCCTAGTCCAATATAACAAAAGCTGAACACATGTGGCGACATTCAACTCGTGATATTCTGTAACACGACAATGTTTAAGGGAATTCATGCATTCACTAGTCATAAGATGGGTTAAGTATATGTTTAAATGTTCAAATAAATGTTCACTTCTTTGCATAATCACCAGAAGTTACAACATTGGATTCAGCTCAATCCCAAATTTTTCCACACGTCGTGCCACCATTCAGATCATTAGCATCAAAGTGTAGATGCAAAATGATGTATGAACTGGCTTGTCACGCTGGTTATGAACTACTGATGTTAATGTCACGCGGGCTAAACAAGTGTCTAACACGCTGTGACGATAGTACTAGGACTCTCCATAATTTATCGGTAATAATCACAATACTTTGTTATTCTTTATTTGTCCCAAGTCAAGCTGGACGGGGGGGCGTAATGCTATATACTTTAAAAACAACACCTTAGCACAGTGCTTCAGGAATGGTAGCTCCACCCAGACTTGATTATAACTTTTGTATAAGCCTCGTATAGCAACCTAAGCTTAGACTTACGCTCAGGCTTAGCTGAGGTTTTAGAGGTGAAAAATAGCCAGATTTTTAGGCTTTGACTTGGTTCTGTTCTTCGTGAATCATGTTCGGCTCGGTTCTCATATCCAGGACCTAGGCTCTGGCTCGGCCTGCTTCTTCGTGAGCTATGTCTGCTCGCTCGTCTCAGTATTTTAGATGGAAATCCAGGCCCGCCTCGGTTCTTAGGCTCCTAATAACAAAATTTTGTATTTCAAGAGATCACATAATATACATACGACCTGTATATAGTTGCTTTTAGAACCTTTAACAACCGAGACGATATTATCTCAGCTGTTCTTGCTGTTGGTTGACAATTGTACTATACACCAGCTGTTACAATTATGTTTGTTGTTTCATAAAAACCGTTTAAGAGTCGACCACAGCTTTCTTAGATACACCAAGCTCGGGTCAGCTCATCTCTCTCAGACACATCTAAGGCTCTGGCTGAGCTGAAGACCAGGAGCCAAGCCGACCCGACCTGAATTCTCACTTCTATAGCACATCAACGGTTGCACAACTTGCACCGCTCAGCTAGACTAGAACCTTATCCGTTATTTACGAACGATTGTTGAAATATGGAATGTACAACATAAAACTGCTGTACAACTTAATTATGTCATGCAATAGTTGTGCATGGCTTTCAGAGGTTTGCATGCACGGTTGAGCAGTTTTTCATTCTTAAAATTCATGCTATTGCACTCGCTTAAATAACTCGATATGCCCGTGTAATGAAATCCCCGCGTGTCCGACAAGCACTGTACAACTGTTTATTTCTCGTTCATTATCAACTCACTTTGAACTGTTGTCGCTCATATGACTTCGCGTTACAAAACAATGATCTTTCGATTCTTTAAAACTAAATCGTGTATCTTCTTCGATACTATCATTGCCAGTAGTTTGAAAATATAGCGAGCCATTCCTCGGCATATCATCACTGATCTTGTATAGCTGATCTTGATTGTTCGTGGATGGGATCTTAAATGACGTACACCAAAATTCGGGTGTATAAGTGGCAAAGATCAAGCTGTACAACGTGTATTGATACGGACAGGCAACAGCAATATTAAGCAAAAGAAATCGTATCTTTTGATATCGTCCAAATTCGCCGACACGACGAAGTACACGATCGAAGTCCATTCCCATTTTGAATTATGAATGATTATATATATTTAGACAGGTAACGGCAATATTAATCAGAACAAATTGTAGGTTTTTGGTGTGTCAAAATGCGCCGACGCACCGAAGTACACGATCGAAGTCTATTTACAGTTTGAATTATGAATGGTGATTTATATATTTGGACTTGCAACGGCAGTATTAATCAAAAGAAATCGTAGGTTTTGATATCGTCCACATTCGCCGACACGACAAAGTAGAAGATCGAAGTTTTTGATGTTTTGTATTATGAATGAATGTTTATATATTTTTAAATAAATTTAGAATTTACTGGTACTTGGATTTTTTCTACTTAGAATATCAATTCTATACGGTATATATTGTCATCCTAAATAATTTACACATTAGTTTCAATGTCAATATTTTTGTGTTAATTAACTGTATGTTAGATAATGGTTAAAGCGTAAAATTTCATAAATGCTGATTGCACTAAAACCATATATATATTTCGAAAAATGCATGTTTACTCAAATAAAGTCAACATTGTGACAGACAAATTGACGTCATGATTACTTTCAATCAAGGACATAATTAAGTGTAAGATATTCTGTTGTTAGTGGAATAATCTGATTTGAGTGTAGCGATAGGTTTAGGGTCGAAGCACGCTAATCAGAAGTGAAGGCGTCATTCAAAAGTGAGGGGGCAGTAGCGAAATTTGTATGGTTTGTGTCTCGGTTGGCCCAACATAAGATAACTGGTGGATCTTTTCATATCCTAATAATAACCGTTTGTTCTCTAGTGACAGGGTTGTTACAGGTGTATCATCAACACGCGTATACTATTGCTTGTTCACAGAATAATGCCCCGGAGGGGACATCAATATCAAACTGGAGGGGCACCAATATTAAACTGGAAGAGGCCACAATATCAATCTGGACGGGGCACCAATATCAAACTGGAAGAGACATCAATATCAAACTAAGGGTCCACCAATATCAAACTGGATGGGGCACCTATATCAACCTGGAGGGGGCACCAATATCAAACTGAAAGGGGCAATTTGACATAGGTATATATAACATTTCGTACATAACACGGTTACATACGACATGTCGTATGTAACATAGTTACATACGACATGTCGTATGTAACAAAAATTTTCGAGTAGATGGGCGCGTTATTCTGTGAACGAGTAACTACCAGCCGATACAGCCCAGTCAAAAGTTGTACCATATATCTCCGATCGTCAACAAATTACATATTGTTGTGAGAATATGTGGGTTTTCTTGCCGAAAATCGGTTTTCAATCCATTGCAATTCATGCAACCTAAAGAATGGGGTGCCGATAAAGATTCAACACTTAAATATACAACTAACAGATTACGGTTCCCACCTCGAATAATCGATTAATACTTTGCCTAAGCTTAAGGTCAATCCTAAGCGTAAGCCTGAGCGTTAGTGTAAGCCAAATATTAAGCCTAAGCCTAATATCTACTAATCCTAAGCCTAGCCTCGGCTCAAAATAAAACTAGATTTTCCGCCTATGGTGCTCATATCAAGTCTTGTTTTAGTTAATATAGGTGGGAGAACTTGATATGATCATATTATATACAACAAAATTTGCAAATGCACCAATGTTATACATATATAACAACAGTAATACTTATATCATAGATTGGGGGTTACCCATTAAAGGTCGCGCCCCCGAAGCCATATTTACCCTCTTCCTTCCCCGAAGGCTCTGCACTCCCTCCATCTTGCTCCCCTCCGCCGCATACAGAAAAATTGGTATAAAATTGGCAAAATCTCGGTGGAGGTCCTACCCTTTTCCCACTCTTTGGGACTTCCTCCCTCCCGACGATGTCGGACAGTCTCCTCTCTCTCAACCTCACCTTCTCTCTACCTCCAGCCGACATTCTACCTTCCTAAACCGATGGACTTTCGACACCTACGACTCATAGTCTTTGTGCACTTGTTCACAAAAAAAGAAAGGCTTTAGGAATGCTAGTGTGGTCTAAACAACTGTGCAACCTTCCGACCCAGTGAATTACCCGGACAGCATCAAAGTTAACTGTTGACCAAGTCACTGCCTGGATAGTGTAACCGATTAAAAATTACGTCCTGCTGAGTAAATGTAGTCTATCCATATTATATGTGGTCGGATTTAATTTTGACAAGTACCAGAAAGAAGAAAAAATTAGCAGTACATGTTTTCGACTGGGGACTGTCGAATCTAACTGGATAATTCTGTCTGGGTCTTTACTACGTTGATCACATTCAGAATCTTATATATTAATTGTTTAAATTATTCTGCTTTATCATGAAAAGAACGATTAACTTAAAACAAAGCGCTGTGAGAAATATTAACTAACACCACACGATTTGAAAATTGAACATCACAATACCGCAAAAATATAATTTCATTAAATTACTGACGTTGTTTCGTTATTAGTGAGCGACACAACATATGTTTTTTGGCTCTCCGATGTATATTAACGCCAGCTACTATGTACTTAACTATTTCAGTACTGTGGCAGTTGCCGCACGCAATCTTTGAAGAAATGTCCTTTTGTTAACTGATAACCGAACTTTGAAACTTTCGTATTTATATCAGTAAAAGCTAAAAAAATTGTTAATATATTACGGATGCGGTAAAAAATTGTTGGCTGTAATATTAGGTCACATGGCTATTAAAATAAGGCCACATTAGAACCCAGAGATTACGTACCGGCACTAGGATCATTAGGCATTCAGCACCAACATCCAACAGTTTATTTGTATCAATCCATACCATAAGGGCCTACCGAAGGAATGTCCATACCGTGACCTTAGTATGAGAAAATTAGCCATAAACGAACGACAGTGTACTGTAAAAACACCTGAATAAGCTATCTTGTATGAAAGTGCCCTGGTATGTGAGTTGCGCGCGACGACAGCGTTCAGGGCATTCCAACAAGATACATTGCTACAAGATAGCAATGCATTTCAAATCTTGCGCGACTGCTTCGGTGAGTGGTGCACCCAGAGGGCAGTTCAGGAGTGTGACATTTTAGACAGGTTCAACAAAAACTTTTATAAAAGTTACTCACTTGCTGAAAATGTATAGGATAAATTTCGGAATACGACGGTTCCCTGAACCGCAAGCGACATTATCGCGTAAATTATGGCAAAGCAAAGCTGAACGAACCGGTGCAAGGTGCAACCTATTTTTGTGGTCGACATGGGACTTCCCTCAAGACAAACTCCTGTGTATGCACCTAGGTGCAATTAGAACACACGATTTTCAACTAATGTTGAAATTAACAATTGCACATGGTTTATTTAAAAGTACATTGCTATACCGCAAGAATTCAGAGATTTCCTAAGCATGAAAAGCTGTCACGCTATCAATTTAAATATGTTCCCACCAAACTTTTTACGATTTGTTGGTAATATCAGATACGTAAACTTGATAATTCTATGGCATCCATCACCAAGTCACTAACCAACGTACTTATAATAGCATACATAAACTGGAACTTAGTATCACTTCATATCAGATGAATCACATGTCCTTATTCTGAACGCAAAATATGTGTCAGGTATAATTCAAAATGACTGAGCAAAACATACATTATTTCGCTCATGTCATTAAAGATTGAAGCTGTGAGAGTATTGTTACGTAATTCAGCAAAGGAACACAGCTAGCTCTTGATATCACGTTCATGTTTTAAGTGTTCAAATATGTATGCTTTAAATCATACATGCGCGTATCTAAAGTTTAAAAATATTTTATAGCAATTATATATTACACTTTTATCGAAGATTAATGAGCGCTGCTTGCGTAAATGTTATATATCATTTTATACAATCGAAAACAACAATTTTTCCAAGCGATGTAGTTGCGGAAAAGCCTCAATAAGTAAAAACTTGCACAGGCTAAAGCCCTCCCTCAAATAAATAACAGCTGTCTGAAATATTAGGTATACAAGTTAATATATTAGGCGTCATATGTGAAACCTATTCATTTGAAGCCTTCGTGGCTAAATATTTAATTAAAAAACCTTAGATTCCGAACTTTTATTTTTAATTTTGTGAGTGTTTTACCGATAGGCACCAAAAAATATTAAAATTGACACTTTTTTAAACATCGATTCAACGACCAACGTGAAAAAGGAATGGCATTACATTTTGCCTTGAAAAGTTCCCTGTTCATCGCCAATATATTGTTGCAAACAAAAATACAGCTGATGTTATTCCTTCAGGCCCTAAATAAGTTATGTGGTGCTGAAATAAAATTTTCTTAGAATGACATAGATAAATGATCATATGCACGTTTCTCAAAATATTGCTTGAAGACGGTGATAAAATTTTAGTTTTATGAACACCAGGGGCCCGCCGTTAGCATCACCCACGCTTACAAATTGGGGTGACGCTTAGACCCAGGGGCCTTCTCATATTTTTGAATTTTAAATCACTTCGAGCATACTAGTGTTTGAATTTGTCTTAGATAAGAAGCACTGAAAGTTCTGGTGTTTTTGTTAGGTTCCCCTATGTTTGCCGCAATTTTTCTCCGTTTCGGTCTATTTGTGCTAATTTTTATTGATTTTTTCCCAATTATTGCTAAATTTTTCAAAAAGTGCGACGTGTGCACACGTTAGGGCAGTGGGGGCGAGGGGAGCCTCAGACATCCCTTCGCAGTATAATAGGTCCGGGGTCCTCACACAATAGTACGGAGCGGGTTGGGGATTAACATCATAGGGTCGGCCCTGACGGAAATGTGCTGAGTAAAAGTATATTACTAAACATTGGGTTGAAAACTCTCTGTCACATCAAAGATTAATTCGTTCGCCGCTGGTGCGTTACTTTGAAGTCTTTGGCGGAAGTTTCAGAATTATATATACGAAATTGCCCATAGTGAAAGCGCAGTGCTGGTGGCTAGAAGCCTGCGATGGTCTTTGTAATATAGGCTCAAGCGATACCGATTGTGCAAATACCTTCAAAATACTACTTTCACGACTTTTACTTAAAATATTATAATTTTTTATTTTATCCACGATTTACTTAGCTAGCCTATAGTATTAATGTTATCGTTCTGTTTTTGCAACACTAAGCTGTGGAGATTCAACCCATTTAGCCTACTGATCGACTAAACAACATGTATGTGTTTGTAAAACCACATATATAAAGGGTACGTAGAACGAAAATTTGCGACGAACTGCAATTATTCATACATCTAGGGTAGATTTGCATCATCGGTTCGAAGACAGCCGTTAACAGAGCTCTTTTTTGCGTTGCCTGCTGAAAAGCTGATAAGACATTAGGAAGTATTGTATGCGCTAACAGTAAGATGCTATAAACGAGACCAGCGTACATTGATTGTGAAATGTTGTGCTAGCTGGGCTCTGCCTTATAATTTATGTTTGCACGTGTGTTGTTATTCGTTCACTTTGCGAGTTTCATTAAGCAACTAAGCAATTGCTCCTCGTTAGCTCGGTGATTTTCGTGTGCCGGTTACAAGCAATGCGATCGGGGTTCGGTTTTTCGCGCCGCTTGTGTTCGTCAAACATTGTAAGGTAGACAAATAAGTTGGACATTAAAGGTTTTAGGAAAACCAACTTATATTTTTGGTTGCTTTTATTAATTTTTTTTATATTCACTGTGGCGCATATCTGGTAGAATACCGAACCCACTTTACTACCATGTGACATTAGTTCATACTTTGACTGCCACGCGACAGCTGGAATAGATGCTGAAATAGATGAGGCTTTTCAAGCATTGTTTCTCTGGAGAAGTTTAATATACAAAGCGTTTGTAATAATGAAATTGAAATCATCGGAAACCCAACGGCGGCATGAACATCGCGTACATTAAATCGCTACCGGGGTGGTTAGATACCCGGTTCAATTTTTCGGGTTTCCAACTAGCTACGGGAGTGTCAGATTACACGGGTATCCTACAGCAACGTTTGCATTTCTCGTCAGTCTATGTAATTCATTCAAAGTTTATGTATATTTGCGGCGTTTAAATTAGGTGCCAAATTCGTATCTAAGGCTTAAAGATTGCAATCGCGCCAACCTAAAACTTTATACCATTTGCTTTTGAATTCTGAATGTAGTAGGTAAAATGAGCGAAGCTAAAAACTGATACTAGACGTATATTGTGAAGTTCGACGATGTCGGTCATTGGGGTTTTCAGGTTGGCCAAATAGCTCAACTTTGGTTGCGATCGCGGGATAACTCATTTGATAGCTTGATATCTATATTTGTGCCCTATTTCTACATATTACGATAACTCATTTGATATCTATATTTGTGCGCTATTTCTACATATTACGATAACTCATTTGATATCTATATTTGTGCCCTATTTCTACATATTACGACAACTCATTTGATATCTATATTTGTGCCCTATTTCTACATATTACGATAACTCATTTGATATCTATATTTGTGCCCTATTTCTACATATTACGATAACTCATTTGATATCTATATTTGTGCCCTATTTCTACATATTACGATAACTCATTTGATATCTATATTTGTGCCCTATTTCTACATATTACGATAACTCATTTGATATCTATATTTGTGCCCTATTTCTACACATTACGACAACTCATTTGATATCTATATTTGTGCCCTATTTCTACATATTACGATAACTCATTTGATATCTATATTTGTGCCCTATTTCTACATATTACGAGAACTCATTTGATATCTATATTTGTGCCTATTTCTACATATTACGATAACTCATTTGATATCTATATTTGTGCCCTATTTCTACATATTACCGGAAAAAAGCGGGCCTAAGTGGATCGTATCGAGTCTCGAAGGTGCCCCAAAAATCACGTTATCAATTGTACCTCGACAACGGGTGCAGGTATCTGAGCGAAACTGGCTCTTTTTGTAAAGCAAGGACTGTATATAATGATTTGCTACGTGGCTGTTTTAGAATAATGGGTTTGTGTAAAAAGGGTTTTAAAATGAACTAATGAGTCCCAAAATACACGAAACGGGTAATATCTCAGCAACCTCTCGAGCTATGTTAGTGTTTTTAGTCTCACTTTGTAGATTAATTTATCTTCTATATAGTTGTAATTCGCAGGTTTCTAAGTGCTTCAAAAGCGACTAAAGCTGCTCAACTACTGAAGCAACATTGCTGACATTCGACTGATCTTGTAATTTGATGCTAAAATGGAGTAGTCTACGTATCGCTAAATGGCATAGTTAACATTCAGAATTAACCCCTTTGGTGATAAGACAACAGAAATATTACTTTTATCTTCACAATGAAAGGGTTTATGAACTTAGCATAACCTCGGTTGACGGATTTCCCTCACAGCTATATAACTGATAAGATCTGCTCCGACCAGCCTAGAGCAGTATCAGCAGAAATACGATCTCATTAGCCGTAAAATCTCTAATATAGTAAGCAATACTATATGAGGCAAAATTTGACCAACTGGGGAAGACATACGTCGGCACTAATGGCCCGAATAATGGCCTAGTTCGCAATTAATCTGGTTATTAAAGCCGCCTTGCAATACTTTGGGCGGGTGTGGGCTTTCCCAAACACTCTATGGCTACAGTGGCATGTCTTTGTATAACGCTGCTGTATTAAAATAAGAGTTCACTGCATTTTTTTAGAAAATGACAACAAATGGAATCTTGTAGCTTACTAAAAATATTTACGATCAAGATTTGATGCTACACTGCAGCAATGGAACGGGGTGATATCTAAGCGACCCCGTGACCCTGTCGCATCCTGACCTCGTGAACCCGTTGATGATATATACTTATATAGAATTATACTTTCGACTTGCTGTTGAAACATATTTGTGGGTTCTTAGCCAGCACTCAGCTGTTTCTGGGATACACGACAAGAACCCACTTCGAAGCCCACCTCTCTGCCCCCAACCAGCCACCCGACGGACAGTCGATCGTGTTTACTACTTTTAACCAAGTCATGGTGCAGAATACCTTGGGCTTCCATCGTTGCAAAATTTAGCCGAGCTCGCTCCTCTTTTCTTGCTATTTTTCCAGCTCCTAAAAATTTTTTTTCCGACTGTGAGCTGGAGGCGGGAATAACTAATATCCGTTTTGCCGCCAGAGACAGAATGGCGAAGCGAAATTGTTGTTTTGCCCACCAAACCAGCGGATTAAACGGTGAATCGCTGCAGCATTAAGTTCTATTAGCTGATTTTGTAAAGTTTTGCATTTTTGTGATCATCATGCCCTCCCGTGATCATTGTGCGCCAAAAAATTTAAAAAGTTAAATACTAATAAATAAATGGTTATATAGAACAGTATGTTAGTGAGATCTTTGCATGGAGAATGTAATGAAAAAAGTTTGTAATTTCACCGACAATTTTTTTATCCGGGGTCACGGGGTCAGTCTATTGACCCCGTGAGAAAAGTGACCCAAACTGACCCCGTGACCCCGTTCCATTGCTGCTACACTGAGACAGTAGGGCTTAGAAGTATTGGATCTGATCTGACGCCGCCATAGCTAATTAACGCGGCCAGTGGAAATAAATCATTATTAATAGTTGAACATTGCAGCTAATCTAACCATTCTGAAGTTCATGTCAACGATCTATATGCACGGTTGTACCATTCACACACTCTAAACTGTATAATGGCATACGTTTGTACTTCTCACAACAGTGTGTAAGGTCCACTGAACCAGTAGCACTGCCATTATTTTATTGTAGAAGGCGTTTGGTTTACTGCAGGGGCAGAGCGGGGTTTTTCACTGTGAGTGGTACGGACACGTTGTTAAGATGTTTAACCGACTGAAGGTGTATTATTTTACAAATATATTTGCCAAACGTTGTGTAAAATATTTTTTATGGTGGTAGCCTTGTCTGAGCGCACGGCAAGCTATGCTACAACTATTACTTGTATCCCACTGGTCTTTTTCACATATTAAATTTTGCCAAAACGTTTGGCAAATATATTTGTAAAATAGTACACCTTCAGTCGGTTAAACATCTTAACAACGTGTCCGTACCACTCACAGTGAAAAACCCCGCTCTGCCCCTGCAGTAAACCAAACGCCTTCTACAATAAAATAATGGCAGTGCTACTGGTTCAGTGGACCTTACACACTGTTGTGAGAAGTACAAACGTATGCCATTATACAGTTTAGAGTGTGTGAATGTAAACCGTGCATATAGATCGTTGACATGAACTTCAGAATGGTTAGATTAGCTGCAATGTTCAACTATTAATAATGATTTATTTCCACTGGCCGCGTTAATTAGCTATGGCGGCGTGCAGATCCAGATCCAAATACTTCTAAGCCCTACTGTGGCTCAGTGTAGCAGCAATGGAACGGGGTCACGGGGTCCAGTTTGGGTAAAAAAGTCCACATTCCACGGGGTCTATAGACTTGATCAAACGTGACCCCGAGGATAAAAAAATTGTCGGTGAAATTACAAACTTTTTTACATTACATTCTCCCATGCAAAGATACTCGACTCAAACATACTGTTTCTATATAACCATTTATTTATTAGTATTTAACTTTTTAAATTTTTTTTTTGCGCGCACAATGATCACGGGCAGGCATGATGATCACAAAAATGCAAAACTTTACAAAAAAATCAGCTAATAGAACTTAATGCTGCAGCGATTCACCGTTTAATCCGCTGGTTTGGTGGGCAAAACAACAATTTCGCTTCGCCATTCTGTCTCTGGGGCGCGGCAAAACGGATATTAGTTATTCCCGCTCTCAGCTCACAGTCGGAAAAAAATTTTAGGAGCTGGAAAAATAGCAGAGAATGAGGTAGTGAGCTACGGCTAAAATTTTGCAAACGATGGAAGCCCAAGGTATTCTGCACCATGACCTTGGTTAAAAGTAGTAAACACGAGATCGACTGTCCGTCGGGTGTGCTGGTTGGGGGCAGAGAGGTGGGCTTCGAAGTGGGTTCTCTGTCGTGTATCCTTTGAGAAACAGCTGAGTGCTGGCTAAGAACCCACAAATAATGTTTCAACAGCAAGTCGAAAGTATAATTTCTATATAAGTATATATCATCAACGGGGTTCACGAGGTCAGGATGCCGACAGGTCACGCGGGTCGCTTAGATATCACCCCGTTCCATTGCTGCAGTGTAGCATCAAATCTTGATCGCTAAATATTTTTAGTAAGCTACAAGATTCCATTTGTTGTCATTTTCTAAAAAAATGCTAGTGAACTCTTATTTTAATACAGCAGCGTTATGCAAAGACATGCCACTGTAGGCCATAGAGTGTTTAGGAAAGCCGAAACACCCGCCCAAAGTATTGCAGCGGCTTTAATAACCAGATTAATTGCGAACTAGGCCATTTATTGCGGGCCATTAGTGCCGACGTATGTCTTCCCCAGTTGGTCAAATTTTGCCTCATATAGTATTGCTTACTATATTAGAGATTTTTTTACGGCTAATGAGATCGTATTTCTTTGCTGATACTGCTCTAGGCTGGCTCGGAGCAGATCTTATCAGTTATATAGCTGTGAGGGAAAAATCCGTCAACCGAGGTTATGCTAAGTTCATAAACCCTTTATCATTGTGAAGATAAAAGTAATATTTTTTCTGTTGTCTTATCACCAAGAGGGGTTAATTCTGAATGTTAACTATGCCATTTTAGCTGATACGGTAGATTACTCCATTTTTAGCATCAAATTACAAGATCAGTTTGCTAATGTCAGCTTAATGTTGCTTCAGTAGCTTGAGCAGCTTTAGTCCGCTTTTGAAGCACTTGAGAAACAACTGCGAATTACAATCTATATATAGAAGATAAATTAATCTACAAAGTGAGACTAATAACACTAATATAGCTCGAGAGGTTGCGGAGATATTAGTCCCGTTTGTCGTGGTTTATTTTGGGGGGACTCAGGTTAGTTCATTTTAAAACCCTTTTTACACAAAACCCATTATTCTAAAACAGCCACGTAGCAATAATCAGTTATATACAGTCCTTGCTTTA
>JASANE010005107.1:0-33261 GCA_030248225.1 Trileptium ribeirensis | reverse complement strand
CTTCCTCCACATCGTGTCGATCTCCACATCGCGTTTGAATATCCGCTCCAATCCCATGACGTAAGCCCTTAAGGAACGTAAAGAAACATTCCGAATAATTGTGTTGTTGCTCAACCAGACTGAATTTTCGTAACCATGTGGCTTGCAATCTTGCTCTAAACGCCATAATAGTTTCATTTCGACCTTGCACCATACTTGCTTTAAAGTCATTCAGCCGGTCGCCAAAGGCTTTCAAAAGATCGTAATGACGAAGAAATCCGCTGTACGTAGTCCTCATAATACGCAGGTTCCGGTAGCGTCGACTCAACCGCTCGAAGTACGTATCTAGCTGATTCTCCCGCCATTGCTAGGGTAAATAATGTTACCTTATGCGTATCCAATCGCACATGGAAACTACGCAATGTTCGCTCAAAACCTTCTAACCAGCCAGGAAAATGGTCACCTTTGAATTTTTCCCATGGATGTCGAAGCACATACGACGGTATTTCTGGCATACCAGAGAATGTTAACCAAGCTGAAGCTCGACCAGTGGCATTCGCATCGGTCCCGCTATGCCGTTGCCTTCGGAATTGTTCTTGTGCAGCAGGTTCTCGAACTGACAAGATACCAGGTACATTCGCGGTAGATGTTTTTGTTCCATTGGATTGGCCTGCGAAAGTGATGGACCTCGCCGCCGTCGATCGTCTTCCTCCTGCATAGTAGTACGCAAGATATCCAATTCAGTAGGTTTGGTGTTCGGAACTGGTCGCCGAGTTTCCTGTTGAATTTCGCCAACCCAATCACGATAGCGAGATTGCGTGTGTTCATACACCGGTTCCTTCACCACCGCTTCACTTCGTACCGGTAACCGAAAACGGTCACCAACATGTGCAGGATGAGTAGGATCCGCTTGAATTGTAGTCGGAAGACCACCACAAACAGCATTCTCCAACGCCTGATACAATACATTCTCAGCTTCACGAACCTCAAACTCATCCGCAGAAGTGTGCCGACTGATGACGCTGCGGTAGTGTTCGATCTCCTGTGCCAACGATTGCATACGCTGTTCCGCAGTGTCAACACCTTGACTTATCTGCTTCACCCGAGTGCTGTTGTCGCCTGGTTCCCCATAAGCAGACTCTACGCGACTGCGAGATCGCTCAATTGCGATGCGATGTTCAGGTCCAAACACATCGACTCCACGCTGAGGTCCATCCTGACCCAATGGATAAGGAGGTGGAATATATGGTGTTGGTCTCGCTGCACCCACTGTTCTTCCATATTCCGACTGCTCAGAAATTACAGGTTGCCTACGCCGAACTCCATTATCACTGGTATCAGTACTACTTTGTTTTGCTCCTCGCCATTTTTCTGCCATTTTCCGACAATGGTCCTGAGCTCGCGTTATCTCATCATCCAAGTCCGCGAAATAACGTCGTCGTCTTGTAGTTGAAGACAATTCCAATGGAATATCTCTTTCCACACCTGGATTCGCAGCTATTACTGTAACGTCTGGTTCAAGCGGAATAGGTTGCCGCCGCCCATCTGGACGCCAGCCCGTAGAGGCTGTAACTCTGGGTCGTCGTGGTATCCGAGAGGTTGTTCCGACTCCCGTCGTAGCAGCAAACGTGAAGATAGGTGGTGCCACTGTGGAAAACATCGCCCGTTCAGTGGTTGTGGTTGATATAGTTCGTTCAACCTGGTCTTCACATTCAACAAACACACTATCTGGATCCCTATCAGATTCCATTATTATTACTCTGATACCTATTATAAGTACGTATTATAAATTCACTGAAATTTTCAACACCTGATTCCTTGATTTCCCAAAAATCATCACTCCTTACCAACAGTTTCCAACGGCTAAAATAAAACACAATTCATTATTATACAGAAATATACCCGTCCTATCCCCCTATTCCCCCGGGTCCAGCCAGTGGTAGGAATACGGGCATTCTTTACTCATGACCCACCTGTGTCACATTACGAATTATTAGTGCATAAGCGAGTGCAAAAAAACAATTATAGAGAAATTTACAATTACCAACAAAAAACTTTACTAATACTTACAAAAGCGGTGGAGGCACATAATTTGGCTCCTTGAGCGCTTGCCGCAAATACCGTTGAGCATGTAACGCATGCCGTTGTCGCGTTTCAGCCTCGGTAGGAGGTCGCTCCGAATCATCCGCCGGAGTCGATGCCCGTGAGGGTTGCGCCGATTTCCCTCGCGGCGGTGTCGACGTTTTGCGCCGCTTGCGTGAACGCCGTTTAGGTGGTGTCCAATCGCCCTCGCTATAGTCGCCCTCCGACGCGTGCGTCTGATATCCGCTATAAGTGACATCCTTAGAAGTGGAAGCCATGCTGGAATTAGAAAAATGTTACAACATTACTTTCCTATTACAATATTTCCATGAATACCACGATATGTAGGCTCCTTCACATTAAATATTAACAACACCAAGTAGATTGTCCTAACTCCATCACAGTAACGAACAAGTCGTGCTGGTAACGTGCAACAAGCAAACATAAACTTAACAATTAACAATTACCTTTCCAGTCTATTTACTTCTACTTAAAGTACTTTTCCACTTCCCAGAAGTACATTTACACTCTTGAGCACCTTTACCATTTCAAATGACCAGCATCATACCCTTATCATATATACAACAAAATAGAAAGAGTTAACCCTAACCATGTATCTAACACATTGATTTTACCCAACTTTAACAAAACATGTGTAAAACCTAAACATTGACAATGACATGCCTCGTCATGGCCACCATGTGAGTTTATCGGCCTTCTCCGCGGCACGTTTCTTACCAAAACGTAACCGACATCTCCAATGGTGGCCAAAGGGAAAGGGGGAGAGATATAGAGCGAGTTCGAGGGTTACTCAGAAATATAAGTAAAATCAAGAATAAGGGGAAAAGGAGCCACCAAAGGGGATGGACCGGTCTACCAGCGGTCGGAGATACCCTTTATCACTGGGTGAGAGTTGCGCGAGTTCCCAGCGGTAGACATGTCATTGTCCCGGGCAGGGATATCGAGTTTAGGTCAATGTCTGGTGCTTGATTATGAATTAAGCTGACTAGGCCGTGTGAACGTATATACACTAAAATAAACTACAGTTCAACCAATTCGAGTTGATTGCCAATGATGTCTTGCAACATAAGCAGACTTAGACCATTGATTGTATTAAAAAGTAAATTGCCATGGGATAAAAATGGTGAGTTTAGGTATGGACGGCATTGATGCACTCGGCACCCTTTTAGACGTAACAACTTCAAAGTTAAGCTAAGGCTAAATTGAATTTTGGTTAGCAGGATTGTATATCCGTGCTAATACCGACCGTACCCTGGTGAGCCCGGAGAACATGCCGTGGGTAATGAACTTATGCTAGAAATGCCTAAATAGAACGAATGAATTTCGAAATTAAACATGAGAATTTTAACTAACATTGGCGAATATGAGAGCTTGGCCCATGAACATTTGTACCCTGGCTAGTTCGGATGACAGGCCATGGGGCATTGATAAAACTTGAAAAAGAATAAGTCATGGTATTAAGTAAAACTTTGTAAAAGTTTGAATTGTGGAAACGAATAAATTTACGACCTGGTTAAAAAAGGTGGTGAAAAAGTTTTAAAGTTGGAAGAAAAAGAAAGAAAACAAAATTGCAATATTGCGAATTAAAACGATAATTTACTTAGAGATTTCTTAGATAATTTTGTATGGTGGTACCGCGCCCGTGTAGGCTAGTACACCCCCAAGCTTAAAGTCCACAAGAACGTGTCCGAGAACATAGGTTCTGGATTGAATATGCAGAAATTTTAGGCAAAATGCCGCTACGGCGAAGAGTCCGCGTAACAGTCCCGTAGCGCGTGGTGAATAGAATTTGAATAAATTTTGGCATAACGTAATTATAGATTTTTGAAACAAAGTTGGAAAATTTGAATTGAGAAATTTCATCATAGGTGGTTAAACAAGAGTAGGTTTGAACTATATTAGTTCTGAAGGCATGCAAGCTCTGTCTCAGCTCGACAAGCGGCCAGGGTTGAGACACAGATTGGAGCTATGAGGGATTTTCCCATAGGATTATTTGCTTGTTCCGCAATACTGGAAAATTCTTTTACCCAGAGCGACCAATTTGTGCATAAAACAAAGATCTGGGTTTTACCTTTAGAGATCGTAATATTAATATCGGAAGATTGCACCAGAACGCTAAAGCTAGAAATATTTACAAGTCGTCTGAAAATAGATAAAGAATAGCACCATTAGAATAATGAATCTAGCAGTCTGTTGAAACCAGAGGTTTCGATAGCAATTTAGCCTAGAGTCACCGAATAAACGCCAAGTGAGTAAGTGCTAGGAAAACATGGTGTGGCCCTGCCACCCTGAGTATTCTACAAAAGATAGCGCCTGCGTGGGTGGCCTGCACCATCAAGTCATATATAAGTAACTTTGAGTAAACTACAAGCAAAATAAAGAAACATAACACCATCAGCTCCCGCTGGCCAGGTAACACGCACAGCCGTATAGTAGAAAATTTTACTACCTGAAGTTAGCTGGAAATTTTTAAAGATTATATGGTAACATCGTTAGAACACAATAAAAAATTATAAAACAAAACTTAACAAATTCCCGGCATTATACACCAGGTATAACAACCATAGCAAAGCTTCCCAAATATTGTGATCGTAGTGGTAACCGAGGATTTCGCACTGCGTAACCAACCTTTTCAATAACAGTTTTTATAGATTTTTATTTTTTAAAGCGTTTTTAAGACAATAGAGTGCGATCATGCATTATAGGATACATGTACCTTAAATCGTACTACCTGAAGCGTTCGTGTGGTTCGTGACCCTGAAAAACTAAAGAATTTTATGTGTTAGTGTTAATGTTAAGGGACAAGTGACACAGGATTTTCCCTAAATAGAACGTGGGTGTTGGCCCATAACTGCCAAGCCCCCTAAGCGTAAAATTTCCCCGGCCTGTGCATTGGACAACCCCTAGGCGAGGCTTGCGCGAAGACATAGTTCCGACAACTATGTCCCACCCTAGAGAATGTTTACAATGTCACAGCCTTCGACGATAGAGCAGCCCATGGTGTGGCAGCCTGGGGTCCAACGGGTGGTAAAAGGTGCCGGAAAGGGTGAAAGACCAATCCCACCCAGAGGTTCCCGTTTAAGGAATGGGCTGCCCTTTTTCTGGTTTGCCTTATACCCGGCTAGGTCTTACTCTGCCTAGCACACCCGCCTCCTCGGCAGGGTCCAGAAATGCAGGTAGCCTCCTGCAGAGTCACTGTGATTAAGTCTGTATGTAGTTATATGCGTGTGTGTAGGTATGTATGTGCGATTGGCTACCAATGTAGATGCGTAGACATGCCGAATGTTCGGGTGGACATCAATTAAACAAATTCGACAAGGTGATGACAGCAACCCTAAGAATTGTTCAGGCACGTTTCGAAGTCCAATAAAATTTCAACAGATACCGTACAAAGTTAATGGAAATCGCAAGAAAACCGAACACACAAGCAAGGAAAAGAAAAACGACGAAATTCCTAATTTCACATTATGGAAATCATACAACAATTATATTAAGAAACATAATGTAACATATCACAAAAAAACAAAAAAAAAACTCGTCACACATAAACAAAACTGTAAATAATAATAACCAACACTACTCGTAATGCAAAACTACACGTCGAATATATTTGTTTTTAGGAGAAAATAGTGAAAATTAGAGGATTTTTTAACTCAATGAAAATGGAATTAAGGGGTTTCCAACACAGGGAGAAGATAAAATATAGTCTGATAGTTGGGAAAAGTTGTACCCAAATGGGGAAAATATCAACGAATTTGTAAATTTGATGGAAAAGTAAAAACATTGGTTTTTAGGTAGAATGGAATGTCAAATCAAGGCATAGGGGTGATGTACCCCCATATAGGAGTAAATAATGAGTTCACCCGAGTGGGGATAAGTGTGAACGTACCCGTTATGAACTATAACACACCCCACCGGGAGGAAATAGTGATAAAACCTAGGGTGAGGGTTTGAAAGTATGATAAAACCTAGAGAAATGTGTTATCCAAATAAAAGTAAGGAAATTTGTAAATTTCTAAATTTAGAGTCAGTTTCAAGGGGTAATATGTCAAGAGGGAGTGGGAAATGAAGGATGAAATATGAAATTTAGATAGTTTTCTCACCCTCGTGGATAGATATAGGAGTCACCCCTGTGGGAGAATGGATATCCCCCAGGGAAGGATAATGAAATTGATATGATTTTAGTAATTAGGTCGAAACCTATGGAACATTGTCTAGGAAGAGGGGTAAATACAAGATTGGACCTGCCCAAAAGTTGACAACACTTTCTGTTGTACGTGTAACGCTAACACACCGGGGTGTACTAAGAGTTAGGAAGGCAGTGTTTGGCGCTATCCCACCGCATTACATCATATTACGTATATTCAACTCAAATAAAAGATACATTGAATATGTCCAATTTTTACTCTCGGACGTTGTCGTCAAGTCGCCCTTTACAATGACCCTCATAACCCTGCAATACTAGGCTAGGAATAAATTCCACTACGCCATTCGACGCTTGAACTTATATCGAAAATCAGGGCTAGAAAAACAAAGTTTAAACACAGCCCAAGAATTTTCCCGGAGTTTGCTATTCCACAAACGAGCTTGTTGGATAATATCATGTCTCGTGTGTGCAGACTGTTGAGTTTAATAGAATATAGCAAATTAGTAATATATTATCCACTAATATTTATCCGTAAAAGCGCGGTTGGCTTAGTCACGAAAACTTGTTACTTTACTTTCAGACACTTTTGTTTTCAATTCCTGCAACAACACTATGTTACTTAACAGTCGGACTATCGCTGTATTCGGCTTATCCGACAACAATCACTCCAAACTTATTCGAAACGCTTCCAGCATCCGACTGGCTAGTTATCGCCGGCGTTGCAATATACACGGCCAAACTCAGCTTCGAATTTCCACTTTTCTTTCTAATAGCTAAAGTTTCAATCGTCGATATAGTCAATCGATGCCTTCAACAATGTTTCAGCTGCAAAACGCTAACACATCGAACGGAAATGCAGTTGCGAACAATTATAACACTAATTCTGGGTCCAAGTCTTGTTGCCGTAGCACTTTTGCTACGCGATTTATATGTTGCTATCTCACTGAGTGGACTACTATGGCTTATAACGGCGTTTATTATTCCGCCAGCCATGTATATTATGTACGTTGTTGAAAAGTCATCGAACCGAAATGACACCATGAATATTATGTACGTTGAAAAATCAATGGAGCTGGACAAAGAAGGAATCATTGTTCGTGAAAGATTATGGCGCTATATTAAGTTATTATTCGGTGTTTTATGGTTGGCTGTAACTGTTTATCTGTTTTCACTAACAGCAGCTCAGTTGCTTCTTATTGATTTCATGGGAATGTCATTGTAAAATAATGTTTTTTAAGTACTCAACATGTGTTTTACGAATTTTAAGTCATTGTTCCTATAAAATTTTAAATAATATTGTTCTAGTGTTAACAGTTGTTGACGACTGCTGCTAAAATTTTCGAAAATACACCACAGAAAGGGATTTAATGATTAATCGGCCACAGATAAAGGCGGTCGGTTAAACAGAACCTGTTAACCGAGTGAGCCTAATAGAACACAAAAAGAATTCGTTGCTAACAGCTCAATTGTTGCGCAGCCAAATATTGTTTATACTGAAACTTATACACATTAGATTGTTGAGCTCACAACTTTCATGCCGCACCAGTGTGTTCGACTTCTGTAACACTGTTGCCACAAATTTTAGATCTTTACAACGTCCCTTGACAATTCGATATTATTATTACAGTACACAAAATACAACATGAGAGTGCTGTTTTATACTAAAATTCTTAACTCAAGATATGTATTCAACGACAAAAATCTTAACAAGCTTGGTTGTCGAAAAGTAAACTTATGCTGAGAATTTTGCGTGTGGAATTGGAGCAGTGTCTTTCTATAAAGAAATTGGTCACAGCAGTACTGCGTGTCCAAGGTTTTTATACATACAAGATACGTTTTGTTCATACATGGGCGAACTTCCAAGTCCAATCGGTTATTATAGCGAGTGCGACGGTGCCAGGTGGAGGGGGAGATCGTGGCCATGTGGGATATTTTGGCACTCATTTAATCAATTTTCCCCTAACTTTTGCCAATTTCTCCCCAGTTTTTCCAAATTTCTCTCAATATTTAATTTTGCCCGATTTTTGCCAAAATTTTCCACGCACCTACTGTTCGGCGCCGGGTTGAGGTAGGAAGTAGTGGTAAAAACCTCAACGAAGAGCAGACTACCTCCATGGTATCGCCGAAGCCACGAAAGGGGGGTCCGAGCCTCATGGGAATAATCCCCTTGTCCCACCCCGTGAACATTTATGCTTTTAATGCGTGGAAGTAAATCTTCAGCAAAACATTTTCTAGCTTGGGACATTCGCACGCTAAACCGGAAACACAACGACTGCGTCATGAATTGCGTAACGCTCATGGCCTTTGTCGCTTACTATTACAAAATTTTATGTAATAAAAATATTCAAGTAATTGAAACAAAATACAAAACGAAACGTTGTAGCGCTGACGTATTTAACACGCTGTACAGTGCTACATTTTACCACTTATCCACTCGGACGCTTAGAATTCAACACCCAACCTAAACTTCTAGATTAATACCTTTACGTATATATAATGTTTCTGTGAGTAAATTAGATTACGTAGATTATATCTTGATACCTTATATCATTATACCGTAGACGCCAATATTTATTATATACCAAATAATTATACCTATCATTGAACGGATGGTCCTATATATGTAGAATCGAGAGACTTCCAACAATTCTCTTGGTTCATATAGCAAATGTATCACGTAATTGCTATCTTACATAAATATTGGTGGACGTTGAATTGTAATTCTTCAGGCATATTTTACGTTTGAACGTTTCAATGCAAATCTTAGATTCATATTTTGCTCGCTTTCTACGAACATAGATATTTAGCGCGTAATGCGAACCTATGCCACAATACGTGATACTGCATTATAAAAAATATATTTCTTAGTATATTTCTAAGTCCTCACCGAAATCGTATTGTAATTTTTTTACATGTTTTCTTTTGCAGCATTTTCGTAACTTTGATTGGGTAATGGAATTTACCACTGGTGTTGCATCGCTTGTCGGTTACCGCTTTCCTAGGGTGATTCGGCGTCAACGTCCGAGAATAAAAATTAGACACATGGGATGTAAAATGTGTTGACATTCTCTTGAAGATGGATGTGATTGATGATAACTACACTGCAGAGAAATCGTTAAGATACAGTATGTATAATTTAGTCATACAAAAGCCAAAAACAATGTCACAGTCTGACAGTTGTGACAAAAAATATACGACTTGTGATAGCAATCTTAAGCTATGTTTGTTCCAACTTTCCTTCTTGATTCCGAGAGGACTTTTTACACTCGAGTTGAGACAAAATGCTGAATCGTAAAAGATGCTAGGTTCCTGTGGCACTTATAACCATATCTACAATATCAGGGTGACGACACCTGTCATAACATAAGCACATCAGTGTATACATATTGAAATAGAGCAATTGAACAGCAAGGCGATACCTTTAATAGCGTTTAACCCAGCACAAAGCTTTTTGTTTCTGTATGGCAACACCTTAAAACGAGATGGATTGTTTTTCTAAATTGTTAGACGAGTAATTGTATCTAATCTTCCATATATTACAGAAGGATGGTTTTTCTAAATTGTTAGACGAGTAATTACATCTAATCTTCCATATATTACGGACGGATGGTTCTTCTAAATTGTTAGACGAGTAAATATATCTAATCTTCCATATATTACGAACGGCTGGTTTTTCTAAATTATTATACGATTAATTACAGCTAATATTCCATATTATATTATGGTTATGTCTCGTCATCATTTTTTATTCAAAAGTTAGCAGAGGCCTACTGCCTCATATTTAAATTTGAAACTCTGCCGGTGGAGTCGAATGTATAAATGCGGGCACGGTTCAGAATCCTCCCATCGAAAACTGTGAGTTTGTTTGTGTCGTATCTCCGGCTAACTTGTGAAAAGAAGGGAACGCGGGACGTAACAAATGAAGTTTATTGAAGTAAAACAAACGAAATAAAGTTATTGAATGGAAATCGATAACTACATGAACACAACGAAACACGAACAAAACAACTGAGACGACCTAACAGTGAGCAACACGATTATATATATAAATGTCTCGGATCATACGAGAACATTGATGATAATTAGAACAGTAGTTTTTAGACTCTTCGGAACGTTCTACAATGTTCTATTGTTTCTTTCAGAATCCAGAATATTTGTGAGACTTCTGGAAAGTTCGAAAATGTTCTTTTGTTACTCTTCATAACAGTTTGTATAGAATTTTTGTCGTGCTTTCTGGTTTGAGCTATGAGCCCAACTTTAAGTAATAGGCCAAAAACCCAAATATTCAAAAGTTTCACCAAGTCAGTTTCTTGATTAGGGTTTTAATACATCTGTCGTGTTAAACTCAATGCAAGCTTTCAATGGGTATGATTACCACGCTGTAGGTCGCGGCAGGATTTTGAATACATACATTTTGATGCCAAAACTGCACACAAACCGCAACGAACAACAAAACTGCACACAACAACGGGAACAAGATAATCGGTTGCTGCAACTATCTCAACCGCAACGGCAACGACATCAAATACGACAGCAGCAACAGCGTCAAAACCGTCAGCAACGTCAGCACACCTTTATCGCTTCGGGCTAGCCGTCTGCAGCTGTCGTTTTCAAACCTCTCCCTCGAGCCCATCTTTTCGTCCGACGTTTCCATTCAGACTTCCAAGAAGATGACCTTACCGAACTTATGATCAACAATGGCATCAAACCGCTAAACGTATTCAAACTAAAAACTCGTAGCAACAACTCGGCTTTTCATATTGTTATATCGTTCAACTTGTTATCAACAGTTGCGTCCATGGATTGCTGGCCTTCTGGAGTTGAATTTTGCCGGTTTAAACGTGATGATACTGCGCGAGCAAGGTTGAATCCTAGGCCAAGATCGGTTCGCACAAATCAATCAACATCATATCGAACACAAATCATTGACAACAACGTAAACAACAGTGAAATCAACACCAGCGAGTGCGGCTCAACAAAGAACAATAGTACCGATGGTGACAGTGCCGGCAGTAATACTACAGTCAACGGAGATACATGCAGCACCGGTAATGATATTAATGACAACAATAAAACGATCAATAGAAGAAAAGCAAACACCAACAGCATTGGGGACCAAGATAATGGAGATAAGTGTGATTGCTCCCAATCCAGCGTAAGGCCACCAATCGCACTCCTATTTGGAACGGCACATACAAACACGGCATTTTCGATCGAAAATAGTTATTGACTAAATACATCTATTACATCCAATGGCAGCAACAGGGACAATATGAAAAATGTCAAGGTTGGTCTACTAAATGTTCGTTCCCTTGCAAAGAAAACCGCTCTCATCCGGCACACGATAACGAACCAGCAACTCCAACGGTTAGAACTTACAGAAATCTGGATGCGGGAAAACACTTCATCTGCACTGGACGAATGCACATCACTTGGTTATTCGAATACTGCTGTGTCACTGCAACTACGGCGCGGTGTCGGCCTTGCTATTATCTACGAAACAGCGTTAAACTACAATGCTAGCAACGATTATTACGACTAGCAAGTATTATTAATCAGCTAATTCCGGTCAAAACTAAAACCATTCGTTGCAAGCCTGACACCCCATGGTTTGATGCTGACTGCAGAACGGCACAATCAAACTTACGCAGGGATGAGCGAATATGGCGAAGATTGAAATCGGATGACCAAAGACATGTTTATTTAACACAAAAGAAATTTTATAGAGAGTTATGCCAACGGAAATTGAACATATTTTGGAAATACAGGCTAAAAACCGTGCCATTTGCCAAAAAATGGGCTGTAATAAATTCATTGCTGTATTGTAAGCCTCGAACAAATGCAAGTCCCAATCGAGCTGATGCATTTGCAACGCATTTCACTGACAAAATTCTATCCATACGGCCCAATTTTAACTCATAAATACCCACCGAAAATATGGTTGCAACAAACTTTCAACACCAACTTCATTTAATGACGCTAACCGAGGAGACAGTGCGATAGCTTATCAAGTCCAGCAATAACAAATCATGCCGACTAGACGTTATAACACCGTGTATTGCCAAACAATATATTGAACAACTGGTTCACCCCATAACTGCAATAACTAATGAATCCATCACGACAAGCACAATGTCTTCTGGAGAAAAGCTAGCTATTATACTTCCACGATTCAAGGTTTGGGCCGGCGATCCTGAAGACATGAGCAATTTTCGTCCCGTTTAGAATCTGTCCTATATTTCTAAACTTATTTAACGAGCTTTATTGGAACGACTGAACGAATATCTTGAAACAAACAGCTTGATTCCTTCGCAACAATCAGCCTGCAGAACAGGGTACTCAACGGAAACGGCGCTGGTCAAAATCTGTGACGATATACAGTGTGCTTTTAGTAACAACAAAATTACGATTTTAATCAGTCTTGACATATCGCCTGCTTTTGACACAATTGACCACAGTGTAATCTTACACAGATTGACGAAGCTTGGTATGCCGGCCATGTCTCTCAAGTGGTTTCAATCATACCTTGAACATCGACAAGCCCGTGTTCAAATTGGTGAACATTTATCAAAAACAATTACGATGGTGAGTGGTGTACCACAAGGCAGTGTAATTGGTCCTGTTTTGTTCAATATTTTCATTGCACCTGTTATAAGACATTATAACTAATGCGGGTTTCAACGTCCACGACTATGCTGATGACGTGCAAATATACAAACACATAAAGTTAGCGGACTTCGAAAATGACTTGGCATCGTTGGAAAATCTTCTGCTCAATCTGAAAGACTGGTTTTACAACAATAAACTCAAGCTAAATGACAGTAAAACCCAGTTAATCTACTTCAGTCGGCGAAACTTTATTGGACCTAGTATCAAACTTGGTGAATCCGTAATTCACCTATCCCCGACTGTTAAAACACTTGGTGTAACTCTAGACTTCAAACTGGAAATAAACATATAAGCGCTGCAACAGGTTCTTGTCAACGGCAACGTCGTAAAATAAATAGGGTTCAACGACGACTAGATTCTGAAACTGCTACAAGTGTGGTACGGGCATTTGTTATGTCACGGCTTGACTACTGTAACGTTCTTTACATTAACACCCCGAAAAGACATCTCCAACCGCTAGAAAGAACGCTCCACGGTGCAGCAAGAGTGGTTTCGTGTTCAAAGCGCACATTACTCCCATATTGCGGCAGCTTCACTGGTTACCGCTAGATCAGCGTATTAAATACAAACCACTGCTAATTGTTGGAAACACACTAACGACGGGCACTCTCACCTACATTGCTGAAATGCTTCGTTTGTCAAACGTGTCGACGTTGGCGGAAGAACGCATCATAGGCATGAACATTCTGTTTTTCATTTGCGGGTCCATCTGTATGGAATAGTTTACCAACAGCTATGCGTCATTGTGATTTGACTTTAAATGAATATAAGTCGAGGTTGAAAACCTATTTGTTTCCTCAAAATATACTAATATGTTGAAATCTTTTGACTTTATTATGCACCTTTGTGACGTTTTCGTGAAAAAGCGCTTTATAAATGCCTTATTATTATTATTAAAATAGAGCATGTTTTCAACGAAGTTGTACATATAAGGCTTGAATAAGGCTATAGTTTCTCTAGGTCGCTCATACTGATAATGCCATGTTTATTTACTGCATCATGCATTAGGGCAACTGTAGAACAACTTCTAAAATAAACGTTAAAGTTGAAAGGTTGATTATTATGATTGATAAATTTCGAATGTTCATTTTCAATAATTGATTTTAGTTAATTACTAGTTAATTATTTACACCTTTGACAGGAACTAAGGAGTCACAATATGACACCTTAAAATTAACTTACGATATTTTTATCGCAAAGTTTGGAAGCCTTGCAGGTTATGGGGCCATTCAAAGTGTCTATAAATAGAGCGCGACTGTATTTCAGAGTCCGGTTGCAAAGGATTACAATCGCTTACTTTGTTTTCACTGCTTTGCAAGTGACTATTATATATGTAACATTATAAATGATATTTTCGAACTGTTTCAACTATCGGGTATGTGAAGCCTTCCATTGAAACCGAAGTTGAAATTTGCAATTCAATAAATCTTATTGAAATGGGTCTTTTTCTTTAACCACCTCGAAGCCAGTGTGCAGTCAGGTCCGTAAATAAGAAGCTTTTGGAACAATGTGACTCAGCTCGCCGTGGGAGTTCAGAAAATGTCCATTCGGGTTATATTCATGTCTACGTTTTTCCAATTTTTGTGTTTCTTTGAATTTTTGAAATGTGAGTGTTAGTTTTTTATTATTGACAAGTTAGTTTTTTATATATTGGGTGATTGATGTGTAAATAACTAATGGTTTGCCTTTTGTGATTCACCTATAATAGCCAAAATTTTTGAAAAAATATTGACAGTGTATAGTTTTTTATTAAGGCGGGGGCCCGGGCCGCGGGCCGGCCCGGGCGCCCCCGGGCCCCCGCCGGGGGCCCCGGAGAGGAGGGGAGCACACCCTATTAGACGGGGAGGCCATACTGTCGGGTCTTCCGCCTGGGGGGCCTGTGTGGACTGCACTGGATGACGGCCCCCAACTGCCCAGCAAAAAAATGCAACAAAAAATACACAAAGAAGCACCAACAATACTATACGGTGACTGAACCACACTGTCACCCGACCATGGGTTCCCGCAGCACTCTATAGTCAAGATCCAGAAGCAGAGGGTGTCCCTGACACCCTCATATTTTGATTTGGATGGTGTCAAAACTAACTCTTAAATGGCATTGCCTCCGGGGGGAAAAGGTTCCCCGGGGGGGAAATTTTAATAATTCCCTTATTCACAGGAATACAATATATATATAGCAATACGCTATCTGTGAGCTGTTACGCAGTTTCTTAAAGAACACTACAAAGCGAGAGAAGAACAATTCACACTCAAACACAGCTGTGCGACAATCATGGCTAGTGCATCGCGTTGTAATGTATATGCCGCCAAATGTGCCAATTTAAGGACTAAATGGTTAATACTATCTAACGAAATTGAAGCACCCAAAGCCAAGACGAATGGCGTAAGCTATATGCAAGTTGTGCCGCGCTCGATATATTAAGCCTACATTGGAGCCTTAGCCTAAACTGAGGTCTCTATATGAACCATATACTAGGCCTAAAACTAAGTAGGTGGGATGCCACACCTTGTCAGCGCGCACTAATTTGTTATTTTTAGGATATAACGTGTTAATAACCTAAGCTGTCCAATCTACTAATGATGTATAAATTGACCACAGGGCCAAATATCAATGAATGAACAATAATATACCTAAAACGCTTTATCACTTTAACGCCCGAATTTGTGTTTCGTGCAGTGTTCGAGAAACTCAAGCCGGAACCAGTGATCGGGCCGGATTGTACGAGCGATAACGGTGCACAAAATACAATTGAGCTGTCTTGTAATTATATGCGAATGTACGTTTTCTCCTGTACTGTTGGGCTACATAGTCACCTTAAAACCATAAAATAGATTATAAAACTCCTTAAGCATAATATTTGGTCACATGACTTTGAGTCGGAGATATTGGTGGGTCAGGGCCAAACTCCGTGGCTGTTAGCTTGCAACTGAGTCCGATAATTCTCACTCGGCCGCATTACGACTACGGCTCTAGTAACCATGAGAGGTGTTACGTTATAACGCTTGACAAAACCACATTTTAGAGCAGGGGTTCGGAGGCAGCAGCCCCCCCCCGACTTAAGCTTAGGCTTCCTGTATGTCTTACATAAGGACCTTCGCTTAGGCTACGATTTAGGTTTAGTATTGCGAAACCGCATGGCCGGCGTTTTATTTACACCCCTCAGGGTTACTTTGATTGACATGACTTATATTGCAACCGTAACAACAACTGTTGATACCAGAACAACAATACAAGACCTACAATTTGTGCACACCGTACTGTGTGAAATCATTTGAGCAACAGCTTGTACCCGAACGAAAGCTTGAGCTCGAATAGCATGACTACCAGCAATTTTTTTATAATATTTAAAACATTAAAACGAAATAGATAAAATATTAGCTGAGCTATCAGCTTATAATTTAAGATATTACCAGATATATGCATTGCAATGATTTCAATGTAGTGTCCTATGTCATGATTACACGATCACGTTGAAATAAAGATTAGATGTGATATTATATAACAAACTTGAGTGACGAGGTGCTCTGTTATGCGTGTAGATAGAAACTAAGTTGTATCGGCAATCTAATCGCAGGATGCAAATTTTGGATTCATTTGCAGTGGTTGTATATATTATCACTTATTTGCATTGTAATTCTCGTAATGTGAAGTTAAAAGTTCGGACGCTTATCCCAACAGCTAGACACACTTTGAAAATTGTACACTGTGTGACATTTTAAAGAAATTTTACTGTACATTTATGTTTATATTATTTTATTGAAAAACAAAGGAAATTTCTTGCCTGCACAAGGCACGGAATGTAGCATGTATACACTCACACATCAAATGTGCCCCGATTTGTTTTGCCAATAACAACACCAATCTCAAATGGAATTAACTAATTTTTTTACAGATCCTTCAGACTATTATTTGGTTTTAGTTTGTATGAATTTCCTGAAAATCATAACGAATAGTAGCGGGTGGGAGTCACTAAAACCGGGATACTCTGGTTTGCAACATATTCTGTGCTAAAAATGCGAATGTTCCCATTGCAATGGAACATTTACGCTTGGCAACCTAACAAAAATAATAATGTCCAAGAACACGATATTCAGTAAATATCCTACCGTTTCAGTCGGGTTTATTGCTCGCTTCAATTCTACAGCTCAACTTGACCGCCTGCATTTTCAACCACAAGCTCCAGCCGTTCTCGATACGACAAAATGACTTTATTGAGCATCTCCAAGGTAGCATCGTCGAAAGCTTCCATAATACTTCTCGACCTTAATTCAGTAATGTCATCAGGCTTTGTTGCATATACCTTCCACTTTATAAGACATATATTTTACCCTGTATATTGTAATTGCCCAACATTTTGTAGAGATTTCCAAAAATATCTTCAAATCAATCCAAAAAAATTACTTTAGATGCCCGTGGATCAGCATGATCCGGTACATAATTTGATGTGTTATATTTACAAAAATAGTGTTGTAATTAATAAAATAATTGCATGAGTATATGTAGTGTTGTTATTACGGTATCATGCTCCATTGATAGGCCAGGTCAAAATCTAGTAATTTCTCGAAAATAAAAAATAAGAAAGGGGGGGGGGTTGGGGGTCGGGTTGGTTTTTATTTTTTGGGGGTGGGGTGCGTTTGTGTTTTTTTTTGGTTTGTGTGGTGTTTTGTGTGGTGTGGGGGGGGGTTGGGTGTTTTTTTTTGGTTTGGTTGTGTTGTGTGTGTGGGTGTGTGGTTTGGTTGTTTTTTTGTTGTGTTTTTTTGTTGTGTGTTTTGTGTTTGTGTGTTGTTTGTTGGTGGTTTTGTTATTTTTTTTTTTTTGTGTGTGTTTGGTTTTTTTTGGGTTTTGGTTTTTGGTTGTTTTTGTGTGTGTTTTTTGGGGTTTGTGGTGTGTTCGTTGTGTTTGTGGTGTTTGTTGTTTTGTTGGGTGGGTGTGTTGTTTGGTGGGGGGGGTGGTGTGGTGTTGTTTGGGGGTGCGTGCTGTGTGGGGGGGGGGTGTGTGTTTGGTGTTTGGGGGTTTGGCGGGCAGCGTTTTGTGGGGATTTTGTCGAGGAAGCAAAGTGTCGAGGGGTTCTCATTCTTTGAGTGTCGTGTGCTGCTGCCTAACTCCACTCGGCTTCGTTACATTGGTGGCAACGGAGGGATCTCATAAACCGCAACGTGATTTACGCTCCAGTTGGCAGTCACAACAAGAACGGCCGCAAATCAACCTAGGCGGGGTTCCGACGCCAGTGCTCGTGAGGCACGTGGACAACAGCGCACGTTAACGCAAGTGGACGTTCAACTGGCAGCTGTACACACTAAACTATCAACTGAGCTAAGCACGGTTGTATCTCAACTCGCAGACCAACAGAACCAATTGCAGCGTATATCAGAGGAACAGTTTAGTTTGGAAGCTCGTCTTTTAGCAGCAATACGCGACGCCGCAGATAAGCACGACGATACTCTTTCACGCGTAAATATTCCTGCACCATTGCTGCCGAACAGTGAGATTTTCAATCGCCTGGAACATATTCAATCCACTATTGCGCAAAACGGTGAATCACTGACGGTGCTGGAAAAGAACGTTAGTGAATTGCAGAAATATCAAACCAAATTTTCTGTTGCGGAAAAAACTGCTGCATCCCTAACTGAAACAAAATCACTGAAATCTGCTACAAGTTCCGTTATGTCGGCACGTGGCCCCAACATTCCAATCACTACGTTTAGCGGAGAGAAAGGTGATGACTTTGACAGCTGGCGTATACACGAATTTGAAGTAAAATTTTTGGCTAATGCCTGGCCAGAACAAAACAAGCCTTTTCTACTTGGAGTCCATCTAGCTGGCAATGCTAAGTTCGTTTACAATGGTTTGGACCCGGCGATAAAACAAAACTACGATGCATTGGTCGCTAGTCTTAATTCGGCATTGATGACAGAAGATCGCAAACGGTATATGAGCGATAAATACGATATTCGAACCCAAGGCTCCACGGAATCGGTCTGCTGTTACGCTCGGTCACTCACCGAATTAGCCCAGTCA
This sequence comes from Trileptium ribeirensis, assembly GCA_030248225.1. Lineage (NCBI taxonomy): Eukaryota > Metazoa > Nematoda > Enoplea > Enoplida > Thoracostomopsidae > Trileptium > Trileptium ribeirensis. The sequence continues at coordinate 14,344 of JASANE010005107.1, read as the reverse complement.
GCACTTAGTTATATGACTGTGGAATCTGAGAAACAAATGAATCTTCGAAACAAATTTATTGCTGGCCTGAAACCAGAAATTAGAGAAGAAGTGAAAGTAATGGGCCCGAAGTCTATGGCAGAAGCTATTCTTGCGGCCGAACGGATTGAGACAAAACTTAATGCTGGCCGCCAGGGATCATCGGTCGCTACAGTAGCGGCTATCACTGGAAGAGCAACGCAAGCAGCGGTATCGAACTATTCGACATCTCCGCCCGGTTGGGCTCGCGACATTGTTAACCAAATCACTCAGTTGCGGCAAGCTACTCGTATGTTGGAGCCATCACATACTACTAGTGGCGCAATTGGCTATAGTGGACGAAATAGTTTTGATCGCGAAGGCCGTAAAAATTTTCGACCACTCGATGCAGGTTTTCCCATGTACGGACGTCAGCGTTTCACATTAAACAATCGTCCGATATGTCAGATGTGTGGACGCGTTGGTCACACTGCTATAAATTGCAACAACAATCGCACTTCTACCGCGTATTGCGAATTTCACCGCACCAATACACACCATACTCGTGATTGCCGGGCTAGGCGAGCTCAGGATGCCCGAGATGGTCGGAGTTTAACTGGGAATGCACTACAAACAAGATATAGTACGAGAAATGCTACCGTAGCCCCTATTATGAACCGGTCTACACAAAACATGTGCTCAACCAACACCGGAGAGCTCCAATGGAACGCAGATCAGATCTCTGGTTCTGAAATATCGAGTAGACAAGTTAAAAATGCCGAAGCCAGTGAGTGTAATACAGAGCCATTCGTTGGAACAGTGTTGGTATTTGATAATGCAGGTGAGTGGCGACGTGTGGCTAAAGGGGAACAGCAGTTTACGATGGATAAAGAAAGTACCCAAACATTACACGATAGGAACGGAATCAAAGAATATAGACCTGCTAAGCAAGCAGTAGGGCCAATGGCAGAAGTTATTGCATCAATGCCTCTGAACCAAAAAGAAGAGGAAACAGTATTTGTACCAGACAATACGGCAACGGCCGACGCCGGAGGACAAAATTCGCAGGATACCCGTAGTGATAATGTCACGGGGGCATACTCGGTACGTCCAAGTACTGAACAACGTGCCCCAACTGAATATATTTTTGTGGGCGATGATCAGCTACAACGAATGACAGCAACACCTGGCGCCGTAATACGATGGCGTCGCGGTCTACGAATTGAATATGTTGATGAACTACTTGAAGGAGCTTTACAGTCATTGGCTCCCGACAATGGACCAGTTAACGTTATAATACATGCGGGTGCTTATAATTTAGTGGATACTGACACAGAAGGATGGGCCAGTCAATTGCAAATATACCATGAAATAAAGCGAGCTGTCCGCCGTGTTGGATCACTTTTAAACAACATCGCGTACTCGGTGGATTGCGTTTATTGGTCCAACATAACGCCTCGTAGCGACGTTCCACAAGATATTCGGAGTTGTTTTCGTTACACCTTAGAAAAGGTGATAAGACGAAGCAGCCCGTCAGGTTCGACATATGTAATGCTAGAGAATGATAGTCTGTTTGAGTACGGTTCCGAAAATATTCTGTCAGCGCCTCCGTTTTTGACTGACGAAGGTATGTTTCGTCTTGGCGAGTCGTTTTCATTCCGCGTGCAAGGTTTTGCTTCGGTGGAAATGCTTCGACACGGTCAGCCAACAATAGAACGACCGATAACATCGACGACGATTAGAAGTAGCGTTTCACCCCGAATCGTGTTTGGTGATGCTATCGTGGATTATAATATGTTGCCAGAAGCCGACCAACATCCCCCTGAGCCGCGTCGGCCTTCGCGTGTGAACCAACCACGATCGTTGAGTGACACACGAATACGACAACGTATAGTAGATTCGGAAATCAATAATAAATTCAGTCGCAGCTTGGAAAGTTTGGAAATCGAAAAATCTGACGTAGGAGCCGGCAAGAAATTGATTCGGCAAGCAATAGGCCAAGAACGTGGAGGCAGTGGAGATACACGCAGATATAGCCTTGGGCGCTTAGTGATAGTGTTGCTTCCATGTCTATTGTTGCTATTTATCAATTTTGTTAGCGTTGCGAACGGCGAAATGAAGTTCCCTAATCCTCTAATTTGCCAGACGACGCATCACAAACAAACATGGCGATTGCCCAAAGCAGCGGATTGCCTGTTTCCTAACCAAACACAGAATCAGCGCCCGGTGGATGCTACGATACGAATGTATAAACACAATGTAGTAAAATACGTAAGCGAAGCCTGGCTTTGTCATAAGATCACCAATCAGGTTAAGGCTTTCACATACTTTTTTAACGACGAAAATTTGAAGGAGGAAGCCACCATCACCCAACCTATAACGGCGGAAGATTGTCGACGTATGCAACAATTTAAACAATGCGGTAGTCAACCAATGGTACAACGTGGCAACTTATGGGCAACCACGAACAAATTGCAATGGTGGTATCCCGGCGGTGGTATAAATTGCTGTCGTTGGAAATTGTTTCAGGTCACCAACTGTTTCTTAGTACCTGCTAAGATATATAAAAGACATTCAGAAACGATGCCGGAGTCAACTGCTGGCGATGTATCGTTATGTGATTATCATTCTGGCGACTGTGCATTGGAAGACAATAAGGTACTGATTTGGAAGCCCAACGAAACTGAACATTGCTCCATTCTCCCATGGAGGGAAATGACAGGAAAGCTTCGTGGGCAGCAGTGGCTCTCCAATGAAGGTACACTAGCGCTTACGTTCGAGCAAAACAAACAAACGACGGACTGTGACAGTCACCAAATACGTATTAGTGATCAGGGTATCCCGTTCAAAATCGTAACAGCAACTCTACGCAAACGTTACGATCGAATATCGGACTTCGAACGGCACACGTCAGGTCTAGATTCTAATCAAATCATGGTTCCTGGGACAAGAGTAAAACGTGAACAGCCAATTGGTATAGTGACGCCGGAAATGTTGGCTGCCAGTTTGCAGGCATTAGAAATATATACCAGGGAGGCAATATCTTTTTCTTTTGATCATGCGATGTCGGCAACATGTAATAGGATGAGGACAGTTTACGATCTAATTGAGTCATGTATAATGTCTAATCCTACGTTATCAATGCGCATTTTGTTGGGCCACAACAATCTGATGGCTCTGACCGGCGGTGACGTCATTGAAGTTTGGCCTTGTAATGAAATACACGATTTTCAAATTTTGCCTATGAACAATACTTGTACATCAGGAATTCCAATGCGTTTTGCTATAGCTGGAGTCAATCACCAAGGTTACTTAGACGTTAATACTAATATAATACACCAACACACAAGGGAAGTGGATTGTCGCTATCACGAGGATATTCCATTAGCACTAGCTAAAGGCGCCTTTTACTACCAACGGTCTGGGAAATTAAATAAAATTCAACAATTTGACCGGTTGCCACAACTCATGTCAATGCCGAGAGTCTTGCATGTACCTAAACTTCTGTTTCACCCAGTGGTGATGTATCGGATGGAGGAAATGCGCAGTCATATTTCTTTAAATGAGTTATGGCATACATATAATAATCAACAAAAAGTGTTTAAAGCATTAGGTTTGCAACAAAGCGGTCACAAATCGGAGTATGTGGTATCAAAAGCAGCAACAAATATAGTCAATACAGGATTATTTGGGTTTTTGTACGGATTCAGCGTTAATCCGATGCAAGTATGGATATTTGGATGCTGCGTCTATGTGACAACGGTTGTGTGCTGGAAGACATGCTTGCGACGTTGGATAGCTTTAGTGCAGTCTAATGCGTATGGGCAACAATTGATTGCGAATATGTACGCTCGAATAAATACACAGAACTTTCAGTTCCGTCAACCACAGTGTTCTGACGAAAAAATTCCGCATGAGGTATCATATCGACGCGATTATTCTGGTTCTACCAGTCAACAAATGCACAATGAGCTGACGGAATTTCAACCATACAATTTGGCAGCAAACAGCTTGCAACCACAAGGGATGGAAGGTACGATCCCTGTTCATATAAATGGTGTGAAGTTCCAAGCTCTGCTTGATACAGGAGCTGAGATATCATTGTTAACCACTGAAGCCGTCAGTATGTTACCCGCTGAACAGCAAAATTCTGGTGGCAAAATTCCGAGTGTCGTTCGTTCAGCATCTGGGCATCTGATGCCCACAACAGGGAAAATTCGAGTGGAACTTCGGTTAGCCAATTCAACTTTTGTTGGCATTATGCTTGTTACCCCAAATCTGCCATATTCAGTGATTATCGGACGCGATGTGATGGAGCAATTCGGCGACATCAAACTTAATTACGCTGAAAGTATGATGCATGTAAATGGGGACATAATCACTATTGCACGGCAATCGCCTAGGGCTGGCTATGTGACTTTGTTGGAATCTGTTGAAGTACCAGCAAGAACAGAAATCATAGTGCCAGGCAAAGTTGCATCACCTAAAATAGAACCGATATTTTTAGAGCCGTTACCGCGAGTGTTTACACATTGTGGTGCCGCCATCGCACCATCTGTGACACAATCTGATCACACAAGTGCTGTTCCAGTTCGAATACTGAATCCTAACGGAGCTCCAATTTTCCTTTACAGTGGTCTCAAACTTGCCAGAGAATCATCGATTGATATAAAAGATATTATGAATCTTGATCTACAGGTTTATGCTGATCGCATACCGAAATCGCGGTGTCCCATCCCTGAATTGCAACAAAAGCTAAGCTCAAAGTTTGTTAACCTCGACAGTAAGCAGTGCGAGTTTGACGATGAATACAAACGTCAGTTAATATCACTGTTAACTGAATACGAAGATATATTTTCTGAGGGAGATCATGATCTTGGGTGTACCACAAGAGTATACCATGCTATAGACACAGGAAATGCTGCTCCGATAAGACAAAAGCCATACAGAACAGCCTTTGCTATGCGTGACGAAGTTTCGACACAAATTCAGAATATGTTAAAAAATGGAATAATACAGCGATCTACTAGCGAATGGGCGTCACCGATTGTTCTCGTCAAAAAGAAAAATGGAAAATGGCGTTTCTGTATTGATTACAGAAAATTGAATGCCGTCACTAGACGTGACAGCTATCCTATGAAAAGAATCGATGATGTGATGGGGACACTGGACAAAGCAAAATATTTTTGTACGCTGGACATGAAAAGCGGATACCATCAGATACCAATGGATCCTGATAGCAAACACAAAACAGCGTTCGTAACATTTGAAGGGCTGTATGAGTATAACAAGTTGCCTTTTGGGTTGACAAATGCACCTGCGACATTCCAGAGGCTAATGGAAAACGTTCTTGCTGGTCTTGATTGGAAAATTTGTTTAGTTTATCTGGATGATATTTTAGTAGTTGGTTCCACACCTGCTGAGCTCTTACATCGTCTCAGAATGGTATTTGAACGGCTTCGATTAGCAAACTTAAAGTTAACGTTGGAAAAGTGCCAATTTGGTAGACAAACGGTGCCGTTTCTGGGTCACGTTTTATCTAAAGACGGGTTTTTTCCAGAATGTGCAAAGGTAGAAAAAATTATTGGATGGCCCGTGCCTAAAACGGTAAAGGAAGTTCAAAGCTTTTTGGGGTTAGCATCGTATTACCGTCAGTTTATCTGGTGTTTTGCTAAAGTGGCCGCCCCACTCCATGCGGTGGTAAGGAAACAAACACAGTTTCGGTGGACAACGGACGCACAAAAGTCCTTCGACAACTTAAAACAATTACTATCAACTGCACCGGTTTTGGCTTTTCCAAATTTTTCAGATCAGTTTATCGTGCAAACTGATGCAAGCGACGAAGCAATTGGCGCAGTCTTAAGTCAACAAAACGAAGATGGCAAAGAACATCCCATTTCCTTTGCAAGCAGAACGCTCAATAAAGCCGAACGGCGCTATTCAGTAATCGAACGAGAAACATTGGCAGTGGTTTGGGCAATTCGGCACTTTCGGCCGTACCTTTATGGTAAGAAGTTCCTAATAGTAACAGATCACCAACCTTTGAAATGGCTTCTAACAGTGAAAGATCCACATGGAAAGTTAAGCCGATGGTCGCTGTTATTACAAGAATATGACATGGAAATTGTGCACCGAGCTGGGAAAGATAATCCTAATGCTGATGCGTTAAGCCGACGTTCAGATGTTATGGACTTCCCAGCTAAAGATGGCATTAAAGTCGCGTGTGAAGTATGTAATGAGATGTTGAAAACACGAAGCGAACAACAAGAGATATGTTCACCTCTGGTGTCTGCAGTTGAATTAGTGCCGTTACAGATTGATGGCCACGAACATCAAGCAGCTAATTTGCGACAGCTGCAGTATGCGGAACCAGAAATTGCATTGCTAATAGATCGTATTGCGCTAGATCCAACCTTGGAAGAATTATGGTTTTTGAAAGATGGAGTACTATTTCGAAAGTCTACTATTCGTGGTCAGGCTCAGCTCTATGTACCATCAACATTACGAGAACAAGTACTTAAAGCATGCCACGATCATTTATTTGGAGGTCATCTCGGTATTCGCAAGACATACCGAAAAGTTGCGCTACGATATTATTGGTCGTCGATGTACTACGACGTCAAGAAATGGTGTTCAAGCTGCGATGCATGCGCCACTCGCAAAGCCCCCGCACGATACACCGTACCACCGTTGCATCCTATTCCAGTTGTAGCTCCGTGGTACCAAATTGCGTGCGACATAGTCGGACCGTTGCCAAAATCGATTTCTGGCAACACTCATGTAGTCGTTTTTATGGACTATTTCACAAAATGGGTCGAATGCATTGCATTACCGAACACTGAGTCAACGACGATCGCAAAGGTTTTCGTCGAAGAAATTGTATGCCGTTATGGAATTCCGACGCAGTTTTTAACCGACCAAGGTCCGAACCTAATTTCAAAGATAATGAAGGAGACCTGCCGTCTTCTCGGCGTGAAAAAGCTAAATACCACAGCATATCATCCTGCTTGTGACGGGATGGTGGAACGATTTAATCGCACGATGGAGGCAATGATTAGTTTGTACGTCAACCATAATCAAGACAATTGGGATCAAATCCTTCCATACATGTGCTTTGCTTACCGTAGCAGCGTACACGAATCAACAGGCGAGTCACCGTATTTTCTCAATTTCGGTCGTGACCCTGTGTTGCCGTTAGATATCTGGTTGAATTCGGAAACGACTCCATGTGACAACACCTATGCCTCTGAAGTAGCTCTAAAATTAACCGCTGCTCGTGACATTGCGTTGCAAGCAATTAATAGTTCACAGCAGAAACAGAAGCATATTCACGACAAAAGGTGCCGAGGATTGCCGTTTGTGGAAGGCGATCGTGTTTACTTACATGTACCGGTAACATCTGGTAAATCAAAGAAATTTGGAAGATTCTGGCGCGGACCTTACCGTGTAATCAAGCTATCAGCGGACGGAACGGGAGCGTGGATTGAGCCAGTTAGTAAATCCACACGTGCTGTCGCAAAACGTGTCAATGTAAGGCGTTTGAAGCGTGCCCACAAGGGCGAAGACGATACGTCATCACGCGTTGAAGTTACCGACGAAGAGTATGAAACTGATGCAACACAGTATAGCAATCATTTGCAAAAGGAAATTATCACCAATTTCCCGGAGAAAATAAGTGAAGATGAAGCAATACACCACTTCGATGATGGCGAAGGGGCTTCGCTACGTTCAAGCGAACAGGAAAATGTCCCTAACATATTGAAATCACAAGAAGGCGGCGCAATTCATAGACCGGGCCTTAAACGGTACCAGCTACGCCACATACGCCTGGCTAACAATCTATAAAACAGTGTGCAACTACATATTTACATAAATTGTTTACTGCTTATTTATTCGGAAACGAAAACGGAGACGGAGACGAAATTGGATGAAAATCACGCGATTGTTGGTACGCGAGAGGCCTCTCAAGCACATGTAGTGGAGTTCACTCCAGATACTAATCAATATAAGCGGCAGTCGAGGCGACCACAACTCGAAAGTCGACAAGTAGACAATAAGACTCAAGCCTGTGTTCATCGTCCAGGTCTGGGTCGATACAACTTACGAAACATAATACGTGCTAACCGGCCCTTATATCAATGTACGTCTACTTGAAAATATATAATATTGCATTGTACGTCGCTATTTGCACAACAATATTTCGCTTGTTTTGTTTCAACCAGTCACAACATTCTTAACTTATGCTTACGCGAGTTATTAAAAATATATTTATATGCTTTAAATGCACTACGATCATAAAAACCGTTTACGAAACATTTTTATATATTTTAGAACACAGTGTGTTTGGTACTGGCTGCATGATGTTACGCTCTTTAGCCAAAACATTTGTTGTTCAACCTATGCATCCGTTCTTCTGTTTTATACAAGTCCATTCGCAATATAGTTTATTATACACATGCAAGCTGTTGTTGGTATATTCCAATGCGCAACTAATAACTACCAAGTTTTGTTAAATGCATTTGTAAAATCGTATTATTGGCTCGGAAGATGCGTTGTGGTAAAGGTTGTCCGAGTACGACAGCCTGACATTCGCTATGAGCAGAGTTGGACACTTTGTAACTGTTGGAACAAAATAGTTCATGCAGGCTTGGTTGAATATAGCGTTTCAAATCATGTACACTGTTGTTGTACAGGGTCCATGGAAATCATTTCTAATACGTCATGTTATTTTGATATAAGCTCTTTTGCGACAATCATTCGATAACCTTAAATCCAACTCGGTGTTGGCTCATATGTTTCATATATAATTTTAGTGGAATACTTAATAGTGAATAATATTTGCAGCAAACTAATTTATCGTGGCCATAGTTTGTAATATACATTCAATTCACGACTAGTAATTGCCATGCGGGCGTCGACGCGAATTCACAATATTCAACCGCATTTTGCCGTGACGCGGTACGAAAACGGCACTGCTCCGATGTATGCTGGATACTACGATTTTGAATTATCACCACAGATCGTCCACAAAACAGTTACTTTCGTTTGCAGTATGTTTGCACGATGCTCGGTGACAATTAAAATCCCTGCACGTCAATCGCCGCAGCAAGAATCTACTAAACCTGCAAAGCCAGTATCCGATGGCGACAAACCGACAGCCAAGGTGAAAGGAAAACGGTTGGAAAAATGGGAGCCAGAGTGTGCCAACAAATGGACGAATAATTATTATAGTCCGTTGATCAACACGCAGCCATTTCGCACGGAAGAGTATGATCCTGTGACGAACTGGAAAGTGCCAACATCCATACGACTCCGGTCGTACTGCCGCTCACCGGACGCATACGGAATACGAGATCAAGAAGAACAGGCACTCCTGAATGCAAACGGAAAGCCTGTTGCTGCTTCGGAATCGGTTAAACGAAGCAATAACACTAACATTACAGAATGTAAAAAGCTATTCAAAATTCCTCGCGTCGCCCCCCTTTCGCCGCAAAGTGGTCTATGGAGCTTGCCCGATCCTCGTTCGACACGGTTTCGACTTGATCTTCCCACGCCTAAGTTTAAGATTGGTGACCAAATTGTCAATGACAGTAAACAAACTGAAGAAGAATTTGTATTATCTCGTTTCGACCGAAAGCAAGCTGATACTCAACAACTCATACCAAAAGATGCAAATCGAGAGTCGTCGAATGGTTTTAGCAATAAAGCGATGGACAAAACTGTAAATGTGAGAAGGAACATTGTAGCAAAAAGAACTGGGGGAAAAGAAAAAAAGGGGGGAAAGGATCAAATGCAAGGCGACTAGCTCGACGGTTAGCGGAGAGGATGGCAAGGGATAATTAGGTAAATGTAACATTAGTGTTGGCTTTGAGGTCAAAGCTTCACGGAGGGGGAAGTAGTGTAACGATGCGTGGTAATGACGCTTGGTGACATTTAGTTGTTGATGGTGTTTGGGATTTTAAAACTTAAAAATTGTTTTAATAATTTGGTGAACTTCAAGCCATGACATTTTGTAAATTCTGCTGGCTTGCGCAATTTTGACATTTGTAATGTTTTTGTAATAGCATTGTTTGGGTTTTCTTGGCTTCTATATAATCGCTGCTCGGGTTAATAAAATGCTTCAGTTGCAGTTAGATTTGCACGATGAACCAGTTGCTTCCTCCAAGTGTTTTCTATAATTTCGTGGTTGCTTGAATAAAGCACTCAGCTCACTATTCGCAAACGTTTTGTATTTGCTTGAATAAAGCAGACCTACAGGCTCGCCCGAACAGGGAGAGCCTAGTAACTGCCTGGAAAAGGCAGATGTACAGTTGATCTGTCTGAATAAGACAGGCATCATCACCTTGTCCGGATAGGACAGGTATCCACTTGTCTGAATAAGACAGGTTCACGCACACTAGCTGCGCATTTAATAGCGTAATCCAATCCCCGATCTCGGCGCCGTTACATAAGTATCTATTACAATATTGTAAAGTAGGCTTTCGGCACAGTCACGTCACGATATCCAACACAACTGATCGATACAACCAATACGATAGCCTACAATAAATGTGGCCGCTGTTAATAATTGTTTAATTGCTTACATTTAGGGATCAGTTGTGTCACAAAGCTAGATTAGCTACACTCGTTTTGAGCCAAAAACAATAACAGGCGTTGGTTTCATTCTTGATATTGCCTAATTTTGCGTTAATTTGACAAAGAGTATATATTACTAATACTGTTGAAGAAAGTTCGATCCAAAAATTTGTTTATATCAGCGTCCCTGGTGTTTTCTTACCAGATGTTAATGAAAGGCCATAATTATAAAGCAGCGTTCGCAATTTTATAATGTTATCTATTTCTCGACACTTGCAAGATAGGGTGCAAGACAAAACTGTTAAATTTTAAGTTTTATTTATTAATTTTTTTTACTATTTTTTGTGCAAAAATTACAACAACTATCGTATATTTCTAAAGTGGAGATATTATACCAATTAAAACACGATTGTCATTCCGGTAAAAGTGATGAACAATCAGTAACAGGCTAAAAATTCAATCTTCACTGGTAACAAATGTTTAGCAATACACATAACGCACTCGTTACAACAGGTATAACAAACACACTTTCCACAACTTCAATCCATCCTAAACATAGGTCTCCCCATACTATACCACTAATCATTATAGTCGCGTATTGTTTAGGTAGCTTTTCTCGACCTTAAGTTATAGTCATGCGTTGGTTCGCAATGTCAGCTTCTCGAAGAGAAATCTTCCCTGAGGCATCCTCAGCTTTGTCAGTATCTTGATCAGGCTCTGTCACTGTGATTTTAGGAATAATTTCGGCTTTACCAGGACCTATTTCCGTCGGTTCTTCTTCAATTGGGGGTAATTCTTTTATCTCTCTTAACAGCAAGGGTGGGACATAAGGCCCGTAAAACGGCTTTATACGCTCAACGTGAACCCTTGTGTGCACTTCTTTTGGGTTGGTTATGGATTTCCGGCTTACATCTGGCGATAGAATCTTTTATATTTCGTATATCCCGTGCCATGGCTGTGCTAACTTTTTAGTTTTTCCTTGTTTGTTGAAGGGAACATGTAGCAGCACTTTTTGACCTTCCCAATATTCTATAGGAGTCGCCTTACGGTCATGAACTTCTTTCATCCGAGCTTGAGTTTTGACAATGTTTTCCCTCGCTATTTCCCAAGCCCGTTTTAAATACAGTTGGATATCCCGAAAACAGTCTTCCTCATCCAAATAGTTTATATTTGAAATCGGAAGAACCGTATCTATCGGGAGTCTGGGCACCCTTCCATATACCATTTCAAACGGACTCAAGCTTGTGGATTCATTCACACTTACTCGATAGGCAAAACATGCGAACGGGACAAATTCATCCCAAGTTCTTTGTGCCATGTCTACGTACTGAGACACCATCTCCATAAGTGTCCTATTAATTCTTTCAACAATACCGTTAGTTTGAGGACGGTATGGTGTAATGAAAACTTTTCGTGTGCCGGTTAGTCGGCAAATCTGTTCAACTAGTTCGCTCCGAAAGTTTGGGGCATTATCGCTAACTAGTTCATGAGGAGCTGAATGACGATACACAATTTCGGTCATGAAAAGTTTGGCTATTGTGGTTGCTTTTTGATCGGGCGTGAATATAGCCTCAGGGCATTTTGTAAAACGATCGACAAATATGACAACATATCTATTGCCGTTATAAGTTTGTGGTAGAGGACCCAACACATCCACATGGTATGTGTAATTAGGACGCGTGGCAGGGATCAGGTTCAGGGGTGCTTTTCCCCGATGAGGCCCTGATTTTCGCTTGGCGCACTCTAAACAGGATTGAACCCATTTTGCCACATCTCGGTACATCCCGTCCCAATAATATTTAGTAAATAATTTTTGGTAAGTTTTTAGTATACCCAGGTGATTGCCACCGACCACATCGTCGTGGTGGGCTGACATCACTTCCTCCCGCATAACAAACGGGACTACTAGCTGTTCGAGTAAGACGCCTTGTTTGTATTTTGGCATGGGGTAATGATGGTAAAGGACTCCATATTTTACCACATATCGTGGCTGTATTGCAGCAAAATGAGCCGCGAGCATCTTGTCGTCTGGACGCTTACCAGACTCAAGATACAGTTTCAAGGCCTTAATTTCCGGATCTTGATCCTGTTTATGAATATATTCTAATCGATTACGCTCCTCCACAGTTTTGGGATTCTCTACGCTAGGTGCTTTATTTCGATATGTGGTTACTGCATAAGCGAAATTTATATCCTCCTCACTGTTTTGTTCGGTGATATGGTTAGTTGAAATTTGATCTCCTTTGATTTCAACGCGCGATAGAGCGTCTACATGCCCCATCTTCTTGCCTGCCCTATGCTCTACGGTAAAGTCAAATTCGGTTAGATAAAGGGCCCAACGTTGTAACCGACCCGAAGCGTTTTTATTAGTTAGTAACCATCTTAAAGCGGAATGATCCGTTATTATGGTTATCTTCTGGCCATAAATATAATTACGAAAATACTTCATAAAGTACACCACAGCTAGTGCTTCCAACTCCGTAGCAGTATAATTTCGCTCGGCTTTTTGTAGCAGTCTACTTCCGTAGGCTATCGGATGTAGTTTATTGTCCTCATCTGCTTGTGACAAAATGCCGCCAATAGCCTTAGTACTCGCATCTGTTTCGAGAAAGTATGGTTTACTAGGTTCCGCTATTTGAAGGATGGGAGGATTGATTAGTTTGTTCCTCAAAGTCTCGAAGGCCTTTTGAGCTTCCGAATTCCATTCGAACCTTTTCAGTGTGCTAGTTAGCTGACTTAAAGGTTTTGCTATGGATGCAAAATCTTTAATAAACCGACGATAGTAGCTACAGAAACCGAGAAAACTACGAACTGAAGTAATATCATGTGGTACCGGATAGGACTTAACAGCCTCAATCTTCTCAGGGTCGGGTCTAAGTCCATCAGCCGAAATGATATGACCTAGATAAGGAACTTCATCTCTTAAGAACTTGCACTTCCTAGGTTTTACCTTTAACCCAACTTGTTTTAGGCGTTCAAACACCTGCCGAAGTCGATTTAGATGTTCCTCGAAAGTGTCGGAAAATACACATATATCATCGATATAGATTAAACATATTCGCTCCACAAGCCCATGTAAAGTCGCCTCAAGTGTCCTTTGGAATGTAACTGGTGCGTTACACAATCCAAAAGGCATCTTGGTAAATTGATACAAACCTGAAGGTGTTATAAAAGCTGTCTTCTCAACGGAGTTTGGAGCCATAGGGATTTGCCAAAATCCCGATAACAAATCCATTACACTGAAAAATCTGGCCTTCCCTACACATTCTAACAAGTCGTTAATGTTAGGTAAAGGGTAGCAATCCTTCTTTGTTACCACATTGAGTTTTCTATAATCGACGCATAGGAGTAAAGATTCACCATCCTTTTTACCGACTAAAACTATGGGACTGGCCCACGGGCTAGTTGAGGGCTCTATCATTCCGAAGTTTAACATCTGATCTAGCTCGGCGTCAACTTTTTCTTTACGTTGGAAAGGTATACGATATGGCCGCTGCTTGACTGGAACAGCGTCACCAGTATGGATACTATGTTGTATGACAGTTATGTCACCATAGTCATAGTCGTGTTCGGCGAAAACTTTCGAATATTCTGAGCATAGGTCAACAAACCGTTTCGTTTGTTCGGGAGTAATTTTTGCTTGGTCTAGTTGAAGTTCACTCAAGAAATTTTTATCTTGTGACTTTTGTGTTAGTACGGAAAAGACTACTGAGTTATCTTGTAAAAGCTCCACAGTGCCTAATGGTGTATTCTTATATAGCTTAACAGGATA